>MU108317.1:2198-16893 GCA_012274485.2 Sinapis alba
CCATTGTAATCAAAACACAAGAAATAAGAGATAAGCTTTGGTAAATTTGTGTATCACTCATCTACTCTACTTAGTGTTTACAAATCATTCACAATGTAGAGAGTTAAGGTATACACGATTTGGGTCTGCCTTAAGGGCAGATCATTGCTTACCCATTCATTTTTAAATCACTCTAAACTCTTCTTATCTCTTACTCTAGCTTAGTGATTCTAACTCCTTTTATTCTTAAGTACACAAACTATCAATGTTGTGTTACTTCACAAGGAGAGATTTATACTAGAGATAATTTAATTCTAGTTCTTATATCAATCTCACTGTCACTTTATCTCTCTAGATTCAGATGGTTGTATTGATTATTGCTGAGAGGATTCAATCACAAGTTGATTGTCTCTTCCATTCTTTAAGAGTGAGTTCATGCTCTCAGCTTTTCCAACATGGTATCAGAGCCTAGTTGCTCTCTTGGGCTGAACTCACTCTGTTTTACTTCAATCTGAAGCTCTCTCTCTCACTTTGAAATAGTTTTTGATGAGCTGTGTGGCTAGGATTCAAAACATGAGCAGTAGAGAGTTTAGATGAAGTATGTTTTCCAAAAATTCAAGATGCAATCTTTAAATGTTTTTTTTAAGATCTATGACTCTCCCCTTGATCTCCTCATTGTTTAAGGTTTGGATGAAAGACTGAAATATGTTCTTACCAGCCTGAGGGAGGGAGAAAAGATTATACTTGTGTCTTGAAATTTCTTGAAAAAAAAAAAAAAAAATATTTGATTTCAAAAATGTTTTGTGTTCTTCATCTAGTCTAATGTGCTCTCCAAAGAGGACAAGATGGAGCTCGTTTTGTTTTTCCTTTCTCCCTCTCTTCCATGTGTAAGCTTTGTATCAGATCTTGAGGGATTATAAGAACAATGCCTAAGGGAGGGAAATGGAACAAGAGACTTCATATGTTTTTATGCTTAAAATCAGTTTTAAAAGATGAAGTCCTTGCTTGTTTTGTCTCAAACATTATCATTCTTTCCTACCCTTTGTCTCTCAATATTTTTCAAAACTTGGTGAAAGATTTAAAGTCTAATGAAACCAATGCTTGAGGGAGAGAGAAAGATTGATGGTGATTTGAAGAAAAGTGATATGTAAGAGCATTTGATTTTTGAATTTAAAGAAAAAGAAAAGAAAAGCTCTTTGAAAGGATTTGAATTCTAAAAATGTTTTGAACAGATTCATGAGGAATCTGATTTTGAAAATTCTTAAAAAAAAAAAAATTGTTAACTGGTGGGATGTTCATGCCTCACCAGCAATGTTGAACAGCCATGAAGCTTGAAGGCCATAGACTGAAACTGCTTCCGCAAATCTCACACTCTCCACCATACTCTTACTCTCTATCATTTTCTTTTACTCTCTCATACTATTGTTACTTATTCTCTAATTCTCTGGTTACTTATTCTCTGGTTACTTTATTCTCTCCATCACTCATTAATTTTGTGCTTTGAATCTGTCCATACTCAATAGGTTCTAAGTCTAAGAATGGTGTTTGGTGTTTTGCTTGGTTGTCTCAAGAAGACAATGCAAGTTTGGTTGATCCAATGGCCTCAGATTCATGGACCCAAGACAAGAGGATCTTGAGGAGAAGTGACTGTAGGAAAGTGATGAATCAGCTCACCAGCAAGATGTTAGCTAAAGGTCTTTAAGCTTCATGATGAAGCATCAAGAAGGCATAGCTCACAATCATGGAGCAGTGTGTACTTCCGTTTTGTGTCAAAGAAAGAGGTGTTACACAAGTGTATCATGGTGTCACACACTCAGCAGTCTGCTCAGGTCATAACGATTCTAAGACATGTTCAAACCGAAAAGAGGATCATAGAGCAAAGAAGTTTCAAAGTTCAAATAAAGCCAAGGTCATAGCTATCCAAATGCACCATAAAGGCTATACTCTTTTTGTTCTCATCATGCTTTTATCCCAAGTGGTTTTACATGGTGAGGTTTTTAAAGAGGTAGTCATTTGCGTGTTGCAAGCTTGGCCTTTGGAACCAATGGCTTCCGCAGCCCAACCTTGAGGGAGGGTATTAAAGTGCATCAAGAAAAGGAGATGAGAAGGCCAAAAAAAGGAGGTGAAGGCCAAGCATCTCCACACCAAACTGAAGAAGAAGAAGCTATCCAAGTCATGATCAAGACTCAATGGAGATAACACACGGCCTAGACAAAGATAAGGTGTGTGTACTTCAGAGAATGAGGCTGTAGACTAATGAAGTGTGTTGCAATTTTTCAAGAACTTGTGCAGCAAGGAAATGAGAGGTTGGCAGCCTCCCTTAAGTCAAGGAAAATCAGTTTGAATTTAAAACAGAGAGTCTGGTTTGAATTAAAGAAAGAAGATCACATGTGCATAAGAGAGTGTGGCCGACCTGTCACTATCATCAATGGGAGACTGCACCACCATCTCTCCTCCTGTCATTTTTCACTCAGCTGGTCGTGCATCTACTCTCCTTGGCAGCTTCCTCATGAGTTGTTTATTAATTTCCTAGATATGCTTTGTTTATTCTCTCTTTGTCTTGTTGCTGCTGCTGTAACCTAAAGCCATTTCTCTATAAATAGAGAGGCTCCCCATTGTAATCAAAACACAAGAAATAAGAGATAAGCTTTGGTAAATTTGTGTATCACTCATCTACTCTACTTAGTGTTTACAAATCATTCACAATGTAGAGAGTTAAGGTATACACGATTTGGGTCTGCCTTAAGGGCAGATCATTGCTTACCCATTCATTTTTAAATCACTCTAAACTCTTCTTATCTCTTAGTCTAGCTTACTGATTCTAACTCCTTTTATTCTTATGTACACAAACTATCAATGTTGTGTTACTTCACAAGGAGAGATTTATACTAGAGATAATTTAATTCTAGTTCTTATATCAATCTCACTGTCACTTTATCTCTCTAGATTCAGATGGTTGTATTGATTATTGCTGAGAGGATTCAATCACAAGTTGATTGTCTCTTCCATTCTTTAAGAGTGAGTTCATGCTCTCAGCTTTTCCAACAAAAAACTCGTCATATGTCCAAACAGGCTAAACATGGATATCCTGATTAGAAAGTGGAACAACTTCTTCAACATAACTACTATGAGATTTATTCAACTTCATGAAAGACGCTTCACTGATTAGTAGTTCCAATTCAAGCTTCATACATAGTGATTCATCCTGGTATGATTAGAAGCTTGAAGAACTTGCCATATGTCCAAACAGGCTAAACATGGATATCCTGATTAAAAAGTAGAATAACTTCTTCAATATAATTCCTATGAGATTTATTCAACTTCATGAAGACTCTCCACTGAATAATGGTTCCAAATAAGGTTTCTTACATAGTGAATCATCCTGGTTTGATTAGAAGCTTGAAGAACTTGCCATATGTCCAACCAGGCTAAACATGGATATCATAATTAGAAAGTGGAATAACTTCTTCAACATAACTCCTATGAGATTTATTCAACTTCATGAAAGACTCTCCACTGAACAATGGTTCCAAATCAAGCTTCTTACCTAGTGATTCATCCTTGTTCGATTAGAAGCTTGAAGAACTTGCCATATGTCCAAACAAGCTAAACATGGATATCCTGATTAGAAAGTGGAATAACTTCTTCAACATAACTCCTATGAGATTTATTCAACTTCATGAAAGACTCTCCACTGATTAATGGTTCCAAATCAAGCTTCTTGCATAGTGATTCATCCTGGTTCAATTAGAAGTTTGAAGAACTTGCCATATGTCCAAACAAGCTAAAAATGAATATCATGATTAGAAAGTGGAATAACTTCTTAAACATAACTCCTATGAGATTTATTCAACTTCATGAAAGACTCTCCACTGATTAATGGTTCCAAATCAAGCTTCTTACATAGTGATTCATCCTGGTTTGATTAGAAGCTTGAAGAACTTGCCATATGTCCAAACAGGCTAAACATGGATATCATAATTAGAAAGTGGAATAACTTCTTCAACATAACTCCTATGGGATTTATTCAACTTCATGAAAGACTCTCCACTGAATAATGGTTCCAAATCAAGCTTCTTACCTAGTGATTCATCCTGGTTCGATTAGAAGCTTGAAGAACTTGCCATATGTCCAAACAAGCTAAAAATGAATATCATGATTAGAAAGTGGAATAACTTCTTGAACATAACTCCTATGAGATTTATTCAACTTCATGAAAGACTCTCCACTGATTAATGGTTCCAAATCAAGCTTCTTACATAGTGATTCATCCTGGTTTGATTAGAAGCTTGAAGAACTTGCCATATGTCCAAACAGGCTAAACATGGATATCATAATTAGAAAGTGGAATAACTTCTTCAACATAACTCCTATGAGATTTATTCAAATTTATGAAAGTGGCCGACCTGTCACTATCATCAATGGGAGACTGCACCACCATCTCTCCTCCTGTCATTTTTCACTCAGCTGGTCGTGCATCTACTCTCCTTGGAAGCTTCCTCATGAGTTGTTTATTGGTTTCCTAGATATTCTTTGTTTATTCTCTCTTTGTCTTGTTGCTGCTGTTGTAACCTAAAGCCATTTCTCTATAAATAGAGAGGCTCCCCATTGTAATCAAAACACAAGAAATAAGAGATAAGCTTTGGTAAATTTGTGTATTACTCATCTACTCTACTTAGTGTTTACAAATCATTCACAATGTAGGGAGTTAAGTTATACACGATTTGGGTCTGCCTTAAGGGCAGATCATTGCTTACCCATTCATTTTTAAATCACTCTAAACTCTTCTTATCTCTTACTCTAGCTTACTGATTCTAACTTCTTTTATTCTTAAGTACACAAGCTATCAATGTTGTGTTACTTCACAAGGATAGATTCATACTAGAGATAATTTAATTCTAGTTCTTATATCAATCTCACAGTCACTTTATCTCTCTAGATGCAGATGGTTGTATTGGTTGTTTGCTGAGAGGATTCAATCCCAAGTTTATTGTCTCTTCCATTCTTGAAGAGTGAGTTCATGCTCTCAGCTTTTCCAACATGGTATCAAAGCCTAGTTGCTCTCTTGGGCTGAACTCACTTTGTTTTACTTCAATCTGAAGCTCTCTCTCTCACTTTGAAATAGTTTTTGATGAGCTGTGTGTCTAGGATTCAAAACATGAGCAGTAGAGAGTTTAGATGAAGTATGTTTTCCAAAAATTCAAGATGCAATCTTTAAATGTTTTTTTTTAAGATCTATGACTCTCCCTTTGATCTCCTCATTGTTTATGGTTTGGATGAAAGACTGAAATATGTTCTTACCAGCCTGAGGGAGGGAGAAAAGATTATACTTGTGTCTTGAAATTTCTTGAAAGAAAAAAAAATATATATATTTGATTTCAAAAATGTTTTGTGTTCTTCATCTTGTCTAATGATCTCTCGAAAGAGGACAAGATGTAGCTCGTTTTTTTTTTCCTTTTTCCCTCTCTCCCATGTGTAAGCTCTGTATCAGATCTTGAGGGATTATAAGAACAATGCCCAAGGGAGGGAAATGGAACAAAAGACTGCATCTGTTTTTATGCTTAAAATCAGTTTTAAAAGATGAAGTTCTTGCTTGTTTTGTCTCAAACATTACCATTCTTTCCTACCCTTTGTCTCTCAATATTTTTCAAAACTTGGTGAAAGATTTAAAGTCTAATGAAACCAGTGCTTGAGGGAGGGAGAAAGGTTGATGGTGATTTGAAGAAAAGTGATTTGTAAGAGCATTTGATTTTTGAATTTAAATAAAAAAAAAAAGAAAAGCTCTTTGAAAGGATTTGAATTCTGAAAATGTTTTGAACAGATTCATGAGGAATCTGATTTTGAAAATGCTTTAAAAAAAAAAAACTGTTAACTGGTGGGATGTTCATGCCTCACCAGCAATGTTGATCAGCCATGAAGCTTGAAGGCCATGGGCTGAAACTGCGTCCGCAAATCTCACACTCTCCACCATACTCTTACTGTTGAATCCAAAATCGGTAACCCTTGGTTGGATATCGATTTCGATTGTGGATTTCTCGAAGAAACGATTAAGAAAGTGAATATAAGAGTTTTATTGATGAAAGATCGATTTAGTCTCAAGAACAAGGTTTGAAGAAAGAATCAGTAATAAGAACCCTAATTCTAGCTTGCTCTTTAAGTTTTTTGTCTATCTGTTTTCTTCCCAATCTCCTTCTATTTATACGCCTTCTTTCTGCCGAAGTCGGTTTGATAAGTCTTCATGGGCTGACTTTGTTATCATGATGGGCCGATTTCACACTTAAATGGGCCTATGTGGGTAGATGTAATCTATCCCCAACAATAAGTCCCCCCTCCCCAGTTCATCAAGTTGGCTACTCGGTGAATTTTGTTAACTAGGTGAATTTCGTTAACTAGGTGAATTTAAAGGTGATCTCGGTCCATATTCTCGGTAAACTTGTAGTAGCTGGATTGTTTCCGATGTCCTCCTGTTTGAAGAATCGAACTCGATCCCGGTCTTCGTTCACTTCTCGCTTTTACTAGATTCTTCTTTTTATACCTCCCACTTCGCGCCGCAGAGTAATGATTAATATTTTCGAGATTCGGAAGTAATGGGACACGTGTCATCATTAATAGGGTTCTAGACCTAATTATGATAACCGCTCGTCTTCCGCGCCGAGATACTTATAAAAGTCTCGCAACATCGCCACTTCTGCTCATTCTTCTGCTGCTCATTCCTTTGAAAGGTAATTCTCTCTGCCTTCTCTCTTCTTTCTCTCTCTACTTTTTGGTTTTCCGGTCGAAATGTCTTCCCCTCTCCGTCGGTGTTCTTTAAAAGGAAAGGCGGTTGCCACTGGTTCTGATTCGGAAAGCTCTGGTTCGCCGTTGGTACGCAGACCAAGGACTATAATACTCGGAGGAATGGACGATATGAGGCCAACTAGCGCCGATCTGGCCTTGCTCGATGACACCGAACGTGATCTCGTTAGGTACAGCATAGAGCTAGAAGATCGAGAAACAACCGGCCATATTCCTATAGATGACGCGGAGCAGGATGCTGAACCGGCTTCAGATCGGCCGACTACCCCTTGTACGGATATCGATTCGTCGGGTAAGGATAAAAGTTCAGCCGAAAAGATTGACTTCGCTATGGCCGACTTCCTTCCTATGCGGTGGACAGGAACCGACTTCGAGTTCGACGAAGAAATTGAACCTGAGCAAGAGCGAACTCTTAGCGTCAAGAAGAACCAAAACTGGGTAAATCATCTTCCAACCAGGTCTTCGTTCAAGAGCGTGCGGAGACTTATCTTCCAAACGAACCCTCCTCCTGGGTTCTCCTTTCTTATCCCAGCAGAACATCAACGACCGTGGACTCCTCCAGCGGGATATGCTACAGTATACGAATCGTGGTTCACGAACTGTTCGCTTTGGTGGCCGCTACCCGAGTTTCTAACAACGTACTGTCACCGGCGGAAAATCGCTCTTGGTCAATACACCGCGAACGGGATCAGAATCAGGGTTACCCTAACGGTTTTGGCTGCTGAGTTAGGGATAACGATGTCAGTTCGTCTCTTCGAAGAGCTCACAACGCCAAGTATTACTGGCAGGACGGGATTATTTTACGGGAAGACGGTCCCCAAATATAATGTGATTACCGGAAAACCTTCTAAGGTCAATTTCTGGAATCATCGTTACTTCTACGTCAAGATCAACGAGGCCTCCTTCGAAGACCCTTCGATAGTTTTAAACGGATATTTCAATGCTAACTTTGGTACGACCTCGTTCTTCTTATTATTGCACTTCTACTGATCTTCCTTCATCTGTTTCTTCTTTGTTGCAGTTCGTCTCTCGAAGTGGTCTCAAGGCGGTACTGAGTCCTTTCTTGAAGAAGTCGAGGCTATCAGAACTTTGAGTCATCAGCATTGGCCGGATATCAGTGAAGCTCGTATCCAAGCCGCTTTGCAAAGAATTAGTAAAGGTATACTAAACTGTCGTTGCCGACATGCAAGATCCCAGTATCTCGATTCTGATGTTTTTTTTTTGTGAACAGCCGACGATCAAACCGAGATCCAATCACAGCACCGAGGTTGCAGGATGGGAAAAATTAATCTTTTGACTCTTCCGTCTTATGCTGATTCGATTGGAACACCGGAGCATGGAAGAGGGTCTTCCGATATTAGCAGGCCCGCCAAACGAAAGCGGGACTCGGGCGTGCGAGATGCTTCCCAACGCGTAAGATCAAACCGGTCTTCGCCCGTAGGACCTGAAGGCCATCTCGTTTTAGGAGAGACGGAGAGAGAGACTCCCCTCGTTGGGGAACCTTTGATTGTTCCCGTCGACGAGACAGAAGCCCCGGTGCCTATCGTAATGCCAATAGAAGAGAATCGAGCGGAGTCGGCCCCTTCCGCTGAAGGTCCGCAAAGGGATCAAAGCCAAATTCCCCCTCCAGCGACCCTAGGGGGAGAAGAAGTTGAGTATCCTCATGCTATCAACTTCAATTATCGGTCAATAGATGTCCCTTTCATCGAAGACCACGAAGCCCCAGCTCGCATGTTTCGCCAAATCAAACACAAGAAGCGCGGGATGACCGAACTGAACCAGCTTCACCAAGATAGCCGTTATCGGGAGATGGCTAGAGCTGGTGCCATCGTAAGTTAATTTTTTACCTTCGGTTATATATACGACCGACCTTTTAAGATCGTTGATTCTTTTGCTTTGCCAGTTTTTCGGGAACGCTAATCTCCTGGTGAAAGATTACGAGATGAAGCTTAGAGCTCAGGAGACATCGCTGGAGGCGAAGACTAAGGCTTTGAAGAAGAAGAGAAGGGAAATCGCCGAGTTGGCGTATAAGGTCGAGGGGCTGACGACCGAGAAGAATGAGGCTTTAGAGAAAGCTGATCTCGAAAAATCTCGCAACGAGCTCCTATCCGAAGAGCTGGCGACGCTGAAGGCTGAGAAGGAGCTCCTTGATTCTCGATGCTCCGTCCTGGAGAAGGAAAAATTGGAACTTCTGGTCAATTTTGAGGTGACGACCAGGAGGCTGAGAGAGTCACGGGAGCACGAGGTCAAGAAGGAGAGGCTTCGAGTCGAGTCCATTCTGAGGCAGAAGGTGATGCCGACGTACGAGAAGGTGGGCCTATTTCTGGGAGAACAGAATGAGATCCAGGCGAAGCTCGCCCTCTATTCGCAGGCTAAGGGGACTCGAGAGGGCTTAGAAAAGATTCAATTGCAAGGCCTGTCGATGGAAGAGGTTCTTGAAAAGGCAAGGACCGACGAAGCCCACTCTCTGGAGGAGCTTCAGAGTATGGAGATTGTGGATGCCTCCGAGATTGATCTTCTTCCGGTCGACCTTGATGAACACGGCTCTAATATGGCAGTCTTTTCTCCCAAAGATATCCAAGATCTTCGTTCTTAGCTTGCAATCTCTTTTGTTGTAATAACTTTGGCCGAGTTTAGCCTTTTGAATTATTCAACTTTTAATGAAATATCATTTATGTAGATATTGCTTTCATCTTTGTCGACCGACTTCGCTTGTCGTCTAATTTTTAGACGAGCGTATGCTAATACTGTTAAGTCGTTTATTTGTAGAACAACGAATAGGACTTTATTTCGTCAAATATGCCGACATCGTTTATTCGTACAAAATAGGAAAGAGCACTTGTCCAACTTAAATTTAAGTTCAACAGTTTTTTTTCCTTTATAGCCTACTGTGATGTCTCTTCCATTCTTGAAGAGTGAGTTCATGCTCTCAGCTTTTCAACATGGTATCAAAGCCTAGTTGCTCTCTTGGGCTGAACTCACTTTGTTTTACTTCAATCTGAAGCTCTCTCTCTCACTTTGAAATAGTTTTTGATGAGCTGTGTGGCTAGGATTCAAAACATGAGCAGTAGAGAGTTTAGATGAAGTATGTTTTCCAAAAATTCAAGATGCAATCTTTAAATGTTTTTTTTAAGATCTATGACTCTCCCTTTGATCTCATCATTGTTTAAGGTTTGGATGAAAGACTGAAATATGTTCTTACCAGCCTGAGGGAGGGAGAAAAGATTATATTTGTGTCTTGAAATTTCTTGAAAGAAAAAAAAAATATATATATTTGATTTCAATAATGTATTGTGTTCTTCATCTTGTCTAATGAACTCTCGAAAGAGGACAAGATGGAGCTCGTTTTTTTTTCCTTTTTCCCTCTCTCCCATGTGTAAGCTTTGTATCAGATCTTGAGGGATTATAAGAACAATGCCCAAGGGAGGGAAATGGAACAAAAGACTTCATCTGTTTTTATGCTTAAAATCAGTTTTAAAAGATGAAGTTCTTGCTTGTTTTGTCTCAAACATTACCATTCTTTCCTACCCTTTTTCTCTCAATATTTTTCAAAATTGGTGAAAGATTTAAAGTCTAATGAAACCAATGCTTGAGGGAGGGAGAAAGGTTGATGGTGATTTGAAGAAAAGTGATTTGTAAGCGCATTTGATTTTTGAATTTAAATAAAAAGAAAAGAAAAGCTCTTTGAAAGGATTTGAATTCTGAAAATGTTTTGAACAGATTCATGAGGAATCTGATTTTGAAAATGCTTAAAAAAAAAAAAAATTTGTTAACTGGTGGGATGTTCATGCCTCACCAGCAATGTTGATCAGCCATGAAGCTTGAAGGCCATGGGCTGAAACTGCGTCCGCAAATCTCACACTCTCCACCATAATCGTACTCTCCATCGTTTTCTTTTACTCTCTCATACTATTGTTACTTTATTCTCTAATTCTCTGGTTACTTATTCTCAGGTTACTTTATTCTCTCCATCACTCACTAATTTTGTGCTTTGAATCTGTCCATACTCAACAGGTTCTAAGTCTAAGAATGGTATTTGGTGTTGTGCTTGGTTGTCTCAAGAAGACAATGCAAGTTTGGTTGATCTAAGGCAGCATCAGGAGCAAGCTTTGGGGGTTAGAGCCAACGGCCTCAGATTCATGGACCCAAGACAAGAGGATCTTGAGGAGAAGTCACTGTAGGAATGTGATGAATCAGCTCACCAGCAAGATGTTAGCTAAAGGTCTTTAAGCTTCATGATGAAGTATCAAGAAGGCATAGCTCACAATCATGGAGCAGTGTGTACTTCCGTTTTGTGTCAAAGAAAGAGGTGTTAAACAAGTGTCTCATGGTGTCATACACCCCAGCAATCTGCTCAGGTCATAGCGGTTCTAAGACATGTTCAAACCGCAAAGAGGATCATCGAGCAAAAACGTTTCAAAGTTCAAATAAAGCCAAGGTCATAGCTATCCAAATGCACCGTAAAGGCTATACTTTTTTTGTCCTCATCATGCTTTTATCCCAAGTGGTTTTACATGGTGAGGTTTTTAATGAGGTAGTCATTTGCGTGTTGCAAGCTTGGCCTTTGGAACCAATGGCTTCCGCAGCCCAACCTTGAGAGAGGGTATTAAAGTGCATCAAGAAAAGGAGATGAGAAGGCCAAACAAAGGAGGTTAAGGCCAAGCATCTCCACACCAAACTGAAGAAGAAGAAGCGATCCAAGTCATGATCAAGCCTCAATATAGATAACACATGGCCAAGACAAAGATAAGGTGTGTGCATTTAAGAGAATGAGGCTGTAGACTCATGAAGTGTGTTGCAAGTTTTCAAGAACTTGTGCAGCAAGGAAAGGAAGGCGTAAGAAGTATAAATGAGAGGTTGGCAGCCTCCCTTAAGTCAAGGAAAATCAGTTTGAATTTAAATCAGAGAGTCTGGTTTGAATTAAAGAGAGAAGATCACATGTGCATAAGAGATTGTGGCCGACCTGTCACTATCATCAATGGGAGACTGCACCACCATCTCTCCTCCTGTCATTTTTCACTCAGCTGGTCGTGCATCTACTCTCCTTGGCAGCTTCCTCATGAGTTGTTTATTGGTTTCCTAGATATTCTTTGTTTATTCTCTCTTTGTCTTGTTGCTGCTGTTGTAACCTAAAGCCATTTCTCTATAAATAGAGAGGCTCCCCATTGTAATCAAAACACAAGAAATAAGAGATAAGCTTTGGTAAATTTGTGTATCACTCATCTACTCTACTTAGTGTTTACAAATCATTCACAATGTAGAGAGTTAAGCTATACACGATTTGGGTCTGCCTTAAGGGCAGATCATTGCTTACCCATTCATTTTTAAATCACTCTAAACTCTTCTTATCTCTTACTCTAGCTTACTGATTCTAACTCCTTTTATTCATAAGTACACAAGCTATCAATGTTGTGTTACTTCACAAGGATAGATTCATACTAGAGATAATTTAATTGTAGTTCTTATATCAATCTCACAGTCACTTTATCTCTCTAGATGCAGATGGTTGTATTGGTTGTTTGCTGAAGGGATTCAATCACAAATTTATTGTCTCTTCCATTCTTGAAGAGTGAGTTCATGCTCTCAGCTTTTCCAACACTATGAGATTTATTCAACTTCATGAAAAACTCTCCACTGAATAATGATTTCAAATCAAGTTTCTTACATAGTGAATCATCCTGGTTCGATTAGAAGCTTGAAGAACTTGCCAAATATCCAAACAGGCTAAACATGGATATCCTGATTAGAAAGTGGAATAACTTCTTCAACATAACTCCTATGAGATTTATTCAACTTCATCAAAGACTCTCCACTGATTAATGGTTCCAAATAAAGCTTCTTGGATAGTGATTCATCCTGGTTCGATTAGAAGCTTGAAGAACTTGCCATATGTCCAAACAAGCTAAACATGGATATCCTGATTAGAAAGTGGAATAACTTCTTCAACAAAACTCCTATGAGATTTATTCAACTTCATGAAAGACTCTCCACTTATTAATGGTTCCAAATCAAGCTTCTTACATAGTGATTCTTCCTGGTTTGATTAAAAGCTTGAAGAACTTGCCATATGTCCAAACAAGCTAAAAATGAATATCATGATTAGAAAGTGGAAGAACTTCTTCAACATAACTCCTATGAGATTTATTCAACTTCATGAAAGACTCTACACTGATTAATGGTTCCAAATCAAGCTTCTTACATAGTGATTCATCCTGGTTTTATTAGAAGCTTGAAAAACTCGTTATATGTCCAAACATGCTAAACATGGATATCCTGATTAGAAAGTGGAATAACTTCTTCAACATAACTCCTATGAGATTTATTCAACTTCATGAAAGACTCTCCACTGATTAATAGTTCCAATTCAAGCTTCTTACATAGTGATTCATCATGGTTTGATTAGAAGCTTGAAGAACTTGCCATATGTCCAAACAGGCTAAACATGGATATCCTGATTAGAAAGTGGAATAATTTCTTCAACATAACTCCTATGAGATTTATTCAACTTCATGAAAGTCTCTCCACTGAATAATGGTTCCAAATCTAGTTTCTTACATAGTGAATCATCCTGGTTCGATTAGAAGCTTGAAGAACCTGCCATATGTCCAAACAGCTAAACAAGGATATCCTGATTAGAAAGTGGAATAACTTCTTCAACATAACTCCTATGAGATTTATTCAACTTCATGAAAGACTCTCCACTGATTATTGGTTCCAAATCAAGCTTCTTACATAGTGATTCATCNTTGCTTACCCATTCATTTTTAAATCACTCTAAACTCTTCTTATCTCTTACTCTAGCTTACTGATTCTAACTCCTTTTATTCATAAGTACACAAGCTATCAATGTTGTGTTACTTCACAAGGATAGATTCATACTAGAGATAATTTAATTGTAGTTCTTATATCAATCTCACAGTCACTTTATCTCTCTAGATGCAGATGATTGTATTGGTTGTTTGCTGAAGGGATTCAATCACAAGTTTATTGTCTCTTCCATTCTTGAAGAGTGAGTTCATGCTCTCAGCTTTTCCAACACTATGAGATTTATTCAACTTCATGAAAGACTCTCCACTGAATAATGATTTCAAATCAAGTTTCTTACATAGTGAATCATCCTGGTTCGATTAGAAGCTTGAAGAACTTGCCAAATATCCAAACAGGCTAAACATGGATATCCTGATTAGAAAGTGGAATAACTTCTTCAACATAACTCCTATGAGATTTATTCAACTTCATCAAAGACTCTCCACTGATTAATGGTTCCAAATAAAGCTTCTTGGATAGTGATTCATCCTGGTTCGATTAGAAGCTTGAAGAACTTGCCATATGTCCAAACAAGCTAAACATGGATATCCTGATTAGAAAGTGGAATGACTTCTTCAACAAAACTCCTATGAGCTTTATTCAACTTCATGAAAGACTCTCCACTTATTAATGGTTCCAAATCAAGCTTCTTACATAGTGATTCTTCCTGGTTTGATTAAAAGCTTGAAGAACTTGCCATATGTCCAAACAAGCTAAAAATGAATATAACGATTAGAAAGTGGAAGAACTTCTTCAACATAACTCCTATGAGATTTATTCAACTTCATGAAAGACTATACACTGATTAATGGTTCCAAATCAAGCTTCTTACATAGTGATTCATCCTGGTTTTATTAGAAGCTTGAAAAACTCGTTATATGTCCAAACAGGCTAAACATGGATATCCTGATTAGAAAGTGGAATAATTTCTTCAACATAACTCCTATGAGATTTATTCAACTTCATGAAAGTCTCTCCACTGAATAATGGTTCCAAATCAAGTTTCTTACATAGTGAATCATCCTGGTTCGATTAGAAGCTTGAAGAACCTGCCATATGTCCAAACAGCTAAACAAGGATATCCTGATTAGAAAGTGGAATAACTTCTTCAACA
>MU108320.1:0-29455 GCA_012274485.2 Sinapis alba
TAGCAAAAACAAAGACGGATTTTCTAGTCGAGGTTATATTACAAACATAGGCAGGAAAGAGTGTTTTATGCCATCTTAACAGACTTGCAATCCTCTTTTGGGGTTGTTGTTCTCAGCGAGCTTCATACTGAACAACTGCAAGAGAATCAACAACAATATAAGTAAGCAGAAAGTAATAGATTAGCACTGCAAACAAACAAACAAACAAAAAGAAGTATAAACTAGACAAGAATGTAGTTACAAACTTATTTAGTCGAACCCATCACATACAAAATCATGTCATATCAGTGTGGTAAGACTCATAAGAACAATACCAAGAAACGTAAAACAATTACACAACACAAAAGGGAGGAATAAGGATATAGGTAACTTAGTCACCTCTACGGGTACGCTTCTTGTAAAGAATACGGTAACCACACTCTCTGCATTGGATAACATCTCCTGACTTCAAAGTGTTCTCTTGTCCACAATCTTCAAAACCCAAAATCATTCATACAAAAAAAAAGCTTAGCAAAGTAAAGATAAAAGGCAATCTATCAGAGATATCTTCATATGGGTTTTGATCTATGCCTCCTAACTAAGCCAATTATGAAAATATTAGGGTTCATAAGGCTACTCAAAAGAGGCATCTCTTCTCTTATCATAAGAGAAGACAATTTTAGCATTACAAAGCACAAAGCTACCATCTTTTACAGAGATGACGAAGAAGATGGGTCTGAGCTTACCTCCGCAGACGTAAGTAACTGGTTCGGGCTGTTGATCCATCCTATCGACTCGAGTCTGATTGATTCAACACATAAAATTGAACCGAGTCAGGGTTTTTTTCAAGCGATTTCGAAAGCGCGATCGGACAAAACTGTAAAATAGAATCTTGTTGTCTGAATTTAGACAAAAGGGGTTGATTGCATACTTACCGAACAAAGCTAGGGTTTATGCGGAACTATAAAACACGAGCGAAGAGGCGTCTAAGCGATTGGGGAGAGAAAGAGAGAGAGAGATGTATATAATGATGTACCTGCTTTGATCGTTGACCCATAAGTGTGGACTTACTAATTCAAATAATTATAAATGGGCTTATAATAAAAGCCCATTCAAGGCATCAAAATACTAGCCGAGTCAACTGTTTCACTATATGTGCAATATCAACTCAACTTTTATGTCTTCCAAATATTTATACATCTTTTTTTTGTGTGTTTACATGATTAATAACCGGTGTCGTAGATGTAGATCTACTGCTTTAACAGAATTATTTTGTATTTATCTTCTTTATGTTATTTTCACTTATATTCAAGATAGTGTGACTAATGAGACTGGTCGATGTGTAGTTAGCTGAATACTATAATGTAGTTTTTTATCCATCTGTATACAAGGCCAAATTCAAGAAAAAAATGAAAGCAAATTTAATCAAATATGTTACAAAATCACATGATCAAATATAACAAAAGAAACACATACTGAAGAAAAGAATAAAGGAAACATGACAAAGTGTTTTAATGGGTGATAAGAACTGGCTCTGGCCCTGCAAATTAGACATCCCTTTTAGATATATGTTTGAATTTGAATCTGGTTTCTTAGATTTTTCCAAGTTTTCTGATGCAGCCACCTATATCCTCCTATTCGAGTTTATATGTTTAGATCAGGTTCAGTTAATAAATATTTTAGATATGTTATATTTATCTTTGTATACGGCCTAATTTGGATATGAACTTACTTTAGCTTTGATTAATAATACTTTGGTTCAATATTATTATATAACTCAGTCTAGAATTTATGTTGAATCCAAACTTATATCATATTGGTTACTAATAATTTGAGTTTAGGCATTTTGGATATCATGTCAAAATAAAAAGGAGTATTTGAGGTATTGTTAGGTTTTATATACTTGTTTTGATACTAATTTAAATCTTAATACCGTTTTGTAAGTTTTTTTTTATCACATAGATTATGTGTTTTAAGTTTGGGTTCAGTTTTAATTTTGGTGTCAGTTTTTTTTTGCCAGGCCAGGCCTGCATGAAATATATGAGGTGCAAAGCATAAACTGATTGTTAGACCACTATAAGTTTATTTACCAAAACATATAAACTGATTGTTAGGCCACTATAAGTTTATTTACCAAAACATATAAACTGATTGTTAGGCCCACTATAAGTTTATTTACCAAAACATAAAAGTAATAAAACATATTCATGTCATGAGTCGAACTTTGCATCCATTATAAACAAATTCAACCTTATACGGTTATACAGCTATAACTATAACTATAACTATTGAAACGTTAGCGTTAGAATTGATCCAGCACATGCTTGTTCAGCTTCTACATATCCAGGACCGGCTCTGACAATGATAATGTGGTTTTAAGTGATTCCATCAAGATATGCACGTAGCATTTGAGGCATTTTCTGACTCCAAAGATCTTTAAGATAGCTCCTGATATGACAAATGTAAAGTTCATGCATTTGGATGGTGATGTTCGACGTGGCATGTATTCGAGTGTCTGTCATTATATCATATATTCATACATGATACATCGATCAGCATATTTCTACATTTGAGATTTATTTTAGTAAAGGGAATGAACATCATCTCTCCCCATCTCCCAAGAAAATATAACGACAGAGATTCAAAGTACAAGTGCTTTGAAGACATCAGTGCATGCCACGCCCCACGTTGAACTCGAACACCGCCATCCAAAAATGCATATGAACTTTACAACCTAAATCTTCTACATATTACTGAAATTTCTATTGGAACAATTACACAATAAAACTCTTAGCAAAAACATAATTTTCAACCATTCTTTGCGAAAAATATTATTTTAGCAAAAATAGTGTTTTAAAGTTTAAAAAAGGTTTTCAGATTAAGAATAATTTGGTATGTGTTTTCAGTTTTCACTTAAAGAATTGTCACATAGATTTGACTTTTGATAAACTAAAAAATATACTCATGGATCAAATATTTTGTTGAATGTATAAATTTTTGTTTTGGTGAAGCAGATATTTTGTTGAATAATATAATATAAGATGTGCAAATATCCCTAGCTTTCGATTTTGTCGGACTCAATATAATGCGACACTTACAAATAACAGGAAACGTATAACAACTGTATTGATTTCCACAGAAGCAATGGCTGCTGAGAATTTTTGTTTTTATAATGTTTGTACTCAGAGAAATGTTTCTAATCATTGAAGAAAAAAAACGGTGTAGTTCAATGTATCTATCTATCTGATTCCCATATGATATGTTTTGTTTTATAATATTACTGTAAGCTTTTTTGGTGGGCACCAATGTGATAATTAGGAGCTTCTTGTTATGTTTTGATTATAATGAACATTGTTACATGTTGTTACTTTCTTGTTCAAGAAATAAATTGGGTAATCAAATAGCTCTATCCTTTGATAATTCCTATAATATGAATATAAATTAATAATATAGTTTGAATTAAATATATTGGACTCACGTGATTCTATAGGTTTTTAATACATACATACCTAATTCTCTTAGAGACTTGTCTAAAGATATACTAGATGAGAAGGTTTTTCCCTTTCTGTTAGTGGTAGTTACGACAAAATGCAACTACACATCACATGAAAGGTCATATTCATTCAATCTTCAAATAATTCTTGAACCTAATGAACCCAGGTTGGATTCTGTGCCTCCTATCGATTATAATAGACTAATGTTGTTACATATTACTAGTATTATATAATTGTTGGCGAAAAAGTTGGCTTGAGGCTTGAGCATACCGAATTAAAAACTAAATTGGTAGATTATGTAGTTAGTGTTCGCATTTTTGTTTTCTTTTAAATGTTCATAACTTTAAGAATTTGTCTTATAAAAATCATTATAATATATATATATATATGTGTATGTTAAAACAGCCCATGTAGTTAGCTAATCTTATAAAATCCCATTAACACAAATTTGACTTATATGCTGATGTAATTGTCATTCTGGTGTTCAATCATCGGCTAACACAATACGTTGGGGAAGATCCTCGTGTTTTCCCTAAAATCTTTGGCAACTTGCACCTTGTCTAAAAGTATATATATATATATTAGCATTATATTTAAATCCAAAAACAACCACATGTCTTTGTTTAGGACCAAAGAACCATTCTTGCATCAGGTGCCCTTTTATCGGTTTTCTAGCATAAGATTATATATCTGGTAATTACAGTGGGTGAAATTAGTATAATGTTGTTGTTGATTTTATTTAATAGTTTCGTGATAGCTGCATTTATGACAAAAATAGGTGGGATTATTTTTAAATGTTTGTTATATCAACCGAATTGAACCACCAAATTAATTCGATTTGATTGATAACTTGAGATTATTTATAACTTTATACGTAACAAAAGTCAACTTTTTGCTAAACGATTTATTTAATCAACCAATAAATTGGCGACTCAACAATAAAATATAAAAATGGTATCAACATCTTTTTTTTTTTTTTTTTTTTTTTTTTGTCAGCAACATACAGACTCATACTGATTCTACAAACCAAGCTGGAAGCTCTGAATCCATATGGACAACGAAAGACGGTTGACTCCTTGCACTCCGTGCAAGATTCCGCCCTTGAATTCTGCGTCCGTGGAATATGGATAAGCTCTGAACTATGGAAACTACTCTTCAGGATTCGAATGTCTTCCAAATAACTTGCAAAGGCTGGCCATTCTTCTGGTTCCGAAACCATCTTCACCATCTGAGAACAATCTGTTGCAAAAATAACATTATATTGACGCAAGTTCCTCATACATTCCATTGCCCAAATAAGTGCCTCTATCTCCGAGTGAAGCGCCGACTGGCTCGTTCTAGTATTCCGAGCTCCCATTAAACCGTCAAAACCTTCAAGGGTACTATACCAACCTTGTCCCGAGTAAGTATCATCTTGCTTCCATGATCCGTCCGTGAAGCACCATCGACCCATAAAGGTTGTTGGTGATATTTGAGTGTGTAAACGGTGCTGGTCAGTATCTTTTGTTCTTTGTGCCTCGGCCCAAAGTAAAGATTCCGTTTCTGCTAATTGGATGGTGTCTCTAGGGTCGGTATCCAAATTACTAAAGATTTTCTTATTTCTTCTTTTCCATATGTACCATAATATCCATGCGAAATGATGATCTTCCATTAACGGAGTGACTCGCCAGAAGAGATAATCCAAGTTTGTGAAAATAGATTGGGTGGGAAAAATGTCTGGATTCGATGGTACTCTTGAGAGTGCCCACACCTGAATTGATGGTGGACATTCAAAAAACACATGATTTATGGATTCCTCAGCAAGTCCACATCGTTCGCAAATCACATCCCCTTGTAATCCTCTTACTCGTAAGTTCTTCTTTACCGCTATACAACCTGAAACCACTTGCCATAAAAAATGTTTCATCTTTGGTGGGCAACGTATTTTCCAACAGAAAGCCTTCAAAGGAATAAATGAGGGACCATACTCTTGTATTTTGCTTTCTCTATCCGGATAAACTCGTTCAACTTGGTATCCAGATTTAACCGTATACCTCCCATTATTAGTGAAATGCCATCCATTACGATCTGTCATATAAGTGCGACTTAATGGAATACTTTCAATGATTTTCACATCATTGGGATGAACCAACTCTCGAAGGACATGTAGATTCCAAGTTCTAGAGGTCGAATCGATGAGAGAATCCACTGTAAGGTCCGGGTATCAACATCTTTTGAAGCAAAATATATTACTCCCTATCATCTCTATCATTTTAAGTGATTTTAAGGTTTTGTCACAAGAATTAAGAAAATATAAAATTTTATGCAATTTATCTAAGTTGCATAAAAATAACATTAAATAAAATTAACTCAATCATTTAAAAAGATATA
Source organism: Sinapis alba (assembly GCA_012274485.2). NCBI lineage: Eukaryota > Viridiplantae > Streptophyta > Magnoliopsida > Brassicales > Brassicaceae > Sinapis > Sinapis alba. The sequence continues at coordinate 5,844 of MU108320.1, forward strand.
TTATTTTGTAATTAGTCACATATTTAAAATAATATTAAATTTTATCTAGATTAGTGAGAACATTATTTATTTTAAAATAAAATAAAAATTCTTAAAAGTCAATTATATTGATACAGAGGGAGTATAAGACTTATTAATGTTACTATTTTCCTTTTTTGCTTTAAAAAAATGTTACTCTCTCCGTTTCGATTCGATTGTCGTTGTAGGAAAAAAAATCTTTTCAAAATAAGTGTCGTTTTTAAGTTTCAATGCAAAATTTATTAATAAGATTCTTCATTTTATTTTTTTATTAGTTGAAATATGATTTAGTGTATAGGTAATTGTGTTTTTGTTTTGAAAATATACAAAATCATATATTTTCTTAGTATGTATGCATAAACCTAGAACGACAACTAAAATAAAACGGAATGAGTACTATTTTGGGAAAAACACAAAACAAGTCTCTTACATATCACATACTCCCTTTGTTTCATAATAAGTGTCGTTTTAGATTTGTGCACATGGATTAAGAAAACATTTAATTTTACATATTTTCTATAGAAAAACATCATTTCCCATACACCTAACCATATTTCAACCAATAGAAAATTAAACTGGAAAATAAAATTCTTAAATTTTGTATTGAAATACGAAAACGACACTTATTTCGTAACAAAATTTTTTCTCTAAAACGATACTCTTTGCGAAACGGAGGGAGTATGTCGTTTTATAAACCAAACTACATTTCTTTTAATATTCTTTGAGAAATACGGATAAAAGGTCGACTCCCTACTTTAATTATCCTAGCCAATATTTAACCGTTACAAGTTTTGAATCTAAGCTCCAATATATTGGGGACATGCATTAGACTTCATTTAGTTTGAGTTAGATATATAAATCAAAAATATTATCAATCAGTTTGTATTTTTGAAGTTATGTTTGAGTTGCAGTGGATTTTTTTATTGATATTAACATAAACATACTTAAATAACACTATGCAAACTAAGCTGGTAACTCCACATTCATATAAACGGCAAACGATGGTTGATTCTTGGCACTGCGTGCAAGAATGTATGTCCTTGTATTCTGCGTCCATGTTATATGAATAAACTTTGAGTGATTGAAAATTCCTTCAGAGATCTTGATATCTTTTAAATAACATGCAAATGCAGACTGTTCTACTGATTTCAAAACCATATTCATCCATTGAGAACAATATGTTACAAATGTGACATGGTACTGTCGAAAATTTCTCATACATTCCATTTTCATGAGCGCTTTTACTTCTGAATGAAGTGCTGAGAAACTGGTCCTCATATTTATTACCCCCATCAGTCCATCAGAGCCTTCAAGCTAGCTTACTATACCAGCCTCGTCCCAAGTGAATATCATGTTCTTTCCATGATCCATCCGTAAAATACCACATTCCCAGTATATAAGGTAAACTTGTCACCTCATTCTCCTAGATTGTGTGACCCTCTGAGTGATCGAAGCTTTTTCTTCAATCCAAATCAATCATTTGGTTTCTGCCAAATTAAGAGTATCTCTTGGATTAATATTTATGTTACTAAAAACTTTATTTTTTCTCTCTTTCTCAATATATCATAAGATCAATACAAAATGATGATCATCTACATGCAGAAAGTGATTGAGAAGGAAAAGTGTATGGGCGCGATGAAATCTTTGAGAGAGCCCAAAATTGAACCGCCAGTGGACATTAAAAATTTACATGATTAGTTGACTCTTCAGTAGCTCCACATCTTACACATTGTATATCCTCTTGTATCCCTCTCGCTCATAATTTTTCGTTATCGAAATACATCATGATACTATTTGCCATACAAAAATATTTTATCTTTGGTGGTCACCGTATTTTCTAAGAAAAACCTTTAGAGGGGTAACATTTCTCTGTCAGAATATACTATTTCCACTTAATAACCAGATTTTACAGTATATTTACCATTATTGGTGAAGTGACATCCATCTTGATCAACCATGTGATTCTGACTCAATCGTATAATTTCTATAATCTTTGTGTCATGTGGATCCACCAAAGATCGAATTTTCTGTGTATTTCATATCCGTGATGTAGCAGTGATGAATGAATCCACTGTAAAATTAGGGTAAAAGTTGTGTTGGTTACTATTTACTGATCTCGGACAAGTGTTTGGAAACCATGGATCATTCTATACTGAAATAGATGATCATAATCTCACCTTTTTAATTAGTTCTTTGCTAACCAGATATCGATCTAGCAGATGAAATACTGCTCCATCCATGACGGTGAGTACGATTTAATTGGTTTCGGGGATGATGCATTTCTGAAATATGTTCTTTTGAAAACTCGAGAGAATAACGTTTTATGTTTCTCAAGCAATCGCCAAAATTGTTTTTCCAACATAGCCATATTAATCCCGAATATGTCCTTAAGCTCATGCTTATTAGGTTCATCAATCTTGTATCCACGCTGAATATAAGATTTTTGGAAATTTAACAGCTGGCCGGACACTGCCTCATATTCTTTCAAATCATGAAGATGGTTTGGCATTCCTCTTTTTATTCCTTAAAAAAAAAATACCATCTGCAAAAAGAAAATGAGATATCGCCGGACACGTCCTTGCAACCTTTATTTTGTAAGTTGGTTTTCTCTTTCAGCATTTTTAATACTCACAATTAAGACCTCCGTACACATGATGAATAAGTATGAAGAAAGTGGATCCCTCTGGCGTAATCCTCTTTATGAGATTATGTGCGTTCTTCGGTTGCCATTCAAAAGTACTTGATATTGTATTGAAGATACATTTCATCATTAGTTGAATTATTGAGGATCAAACTCCATTTTTTAGAGTAAAGCCTGGATAAAAGCCCACTTCACCCTATCATAAGCTTTACTTATATCCGTCTTTATTGTGGCGAACTTATTTTGACATGACTTATTTGTCTTTAACCATGAAATATTTCTTTAGCGATAAGAATGTTGTTTCATATCAGTTTTCCTGCCATGAAGGTCCACTGAGTTTTCAAAATTAGTGTAGAAAGCCAAATTTTCAACTTTTGGCATAAGACTTTAGAAATAATCTTGTATCCTACATCATAGAGAGTTATCGGTCGCAGCTCCATCATTTTTCTAGGTCTCTCTGTTTTCGGAATCAAACAAATATGTGTAACATTCAATCTTGCATCTATTTTTTCAGTGGTCAAAAAAAATTGTTCACCAGTTCGAGCAAGTCCTTAATAATAAGTTAAGAATGATGGAAAAAGTGTTTTCATTCCATCCGGTTCATTAGTTTTCTTTGGATGCATCATGAATAAAGCTTGACAAACTTCTTCCTCTGTTGCAATCCAAATTAACCTCTGATTCATCTGATAAGTAATGTATGGTATAATCTCGTCTAAGAAATCTTCAAATTTTGAAGAAGAAATAATGTGAAATAAATCATCAAAATAGTCTATTGCTACTTTTTAAATTCTTTATCTTCTATTATCTAGTGTCTTTCTTCATCGTGTAAACCCATAATCATATTTCAAGCACAGTGTTTTATTGTTGAGTTGCAATTTTGAGTTATAGTCTTTGTAAAAGTAATAACTCAAATGTCAACTAACATCAACAAAAATCTCAATGTGCTAAGATTTGAGATAAAGAAATTATTGGGTTTTCTATTAACTACCCCACGTCCACTTTTTAAATCTAAATTTATTTAAAATTTACATTACATAATAGTATAGTTTTATACATTTAGTTTTATCAATTAATACAATATATATATAATAAATTAATATAGCTATCTACTTGTTAGACAAAGATTTTCTCAAAAAGAATCTCACTTTAATTTGCTAATAAAAATTGTACGTATAATTTCAAATGTTAATTTTGTTTGGTAATTAAAATTTATGGGTATATTTTTCATTTAATTAGTTAATCAAAATTGTTTCTATATTTTTAATGTTTAATATTGTTTGGTAAGTAAAAGTTTACGTCCAGAAATTATTTGTATATATGGGAGTTATATAAATAGTTTTGAATCACATGTATATTTTATATTTCTAATTTTTTATTAAATATTATTTATATTATTGTTTATATTAATAGAAAATAATACATACTGTAATTTATACATCAAAAATGTTAGCAATCAGTTATGTTGATAAAATAGTAACTCATTTTTAAAGTAAACTTACTACATAAATCTACATTTCCTACCATATAATTTTTACTGTAAACTACATCAAATCATAACTTTTATGATAACTCAACTCTAATATTACATATCACCAATCAAAGCTATAAAATTGTTACATGCAAACAATAACATAAAAATGAGTGGGTTCAATATTTAAAATCACATTTGAAAATATCTCAAAATATATCATTTGCAATATTCATTCATTTTTGTTTGAAATACCCATATATGAAAATTTCCCAATAAAATTGCTCTAATGGTCAAACCACACGTCTCTCATTTTATAAATCATTTATATACTATTTAAGAAACATTAGAACCTTTGAGTTATGACACGTGTTATCAAGAGAATAATTTCCACATTTAAAAAAATTGATTCATCTTAACATATAGTATATTTTTCATTAAATTAATCATAAAATTAATTATTAATATATTAAAAATATTATCCTTTCTTTCGTTAAATAAAAAATATTGAATTACCTAATTTGATCATATATATATATATATATATATATATATATATATATATATATATATATATATATATATATATAAATTAATGATTAAAAATAATAAAGATTTGATAATAATTTATATATCCTCTATCATTTTTTAATTTTATATTATTAAATATCTTAAATATTATTTCAGAAACATTACAACCTTTGAGTTATGACATGTACGACGAGAATAATTTTCACAACCCTTGAAAAAATAAGTTGGTTCATCTTAACATATAGTATAATTTTCATTAAACTAATCATAAAATTACTAATTAATATATTAAAAATAATATTCATTTTTTCCTTAAATAAAAGATACAAAATTACCTAACTTGATCAAAAAATATATATATATATATGACAATTAATAATTTTAAGTAAAAAAGATTTGATAATAATTGTACATCCTCTATCATTTTTATTTATTTTATATTATTAAATCCTTATATATTATTTGAAAAATATTACAACGTTTGAATTATGACATGTATCATCATGAAGATAATTTTCACAATCCTAGGGAAAATAAGTTGGTCTATCTTAAACTTATAGTATACTTTTCATTAAACTAATTATAAAATTAGTTATTAATATATTAAAAATATTATTCCTTCTTTCCTTAAATAAAAGATACAAAATTACCTAATTTGATCAAAATATATATAAAATTAATAATTTTAAATAATAAAGATTTGATAATAATTTTTACATCATGTATCATTTGTGTTAATTTTATATTATTAGAATAAATTAAACAATTATATTAATTATATAATAAAAGTTTAGATTTTTCTATTTATGTTATTAATTTCAAAGCGAGTAAAAAATAATAAAACTCTTAAACATTCCAATGTGAAAATTTTGTGATCAATCGTTTCATTTGTTTTACAACAAGATACAAATGTTCATAAACCTATTTGAATATGAAGTCTTATTTAATATATATATATAATATCATTTAAATGAAATTATATATCATATAAAATACATAAATATTTTAACTTCAAAATTTACATTGAATAAGTACTGAGAATTCAATATTTTAGTTTCAAAATTTTCATTGAATTCTTAAAAGTGATTATAAATTACTAAAAATATTAAAAGTTCCATATTGAGTTTTTTTTATCAGTGATTTAAAAAAAATATTAGAAATGATAAGAAAACTATATGAATAGAAAATTTTATCTAATAAATGGTCATATTAAAAATATACTATACATATATGTTAATATCATTTAAATTAATTATATATCATATAAAATGATTAAAATGATTGTTTGGATTTACTTACCATCAAATGATTGTAAATAAATAACAATAATTATTTTGATTTATATGTCAATATCAATTTAATTATATATGTAATAGTTATTAATCTCTCAGTTATTTAATATATTTTTATTATTATTTTATAAAATATAAAAAGAATCAGATAAATAATAGTAGGTAAAAATATTTATATATACAATACTTATTCATCATATGCAAAGTGCGATCCATCATCTGCAAAGCGTGATTCATCATCTGCAAAGCGCGGATCCTAACTTAATCATAAATAATTACATATGGGTGGACTTATTGACATAGGAAAGAGTCTAGGACAAAGGTATATATTAAAGATCCGTAAACACCCTTATAGTCAGATTCAGAAGATCATAACCTCTTTCTGCTAGTGGGTGAGTAGCCCGTCGTTGTTGTGGTAGACATCTTTGTGTGATGCTCACGCAGATCTATCATGTTCCACTCTCATAGTAAGACATGCCGCTTAGAGACCAAAGGACCTTGTCATATTTCCCATGTCTTTACACGTTACAGTTTGGACTAGTTAGGTATGTTTTTTGTATGTTACAGTTTGATCGAGGTCAGTGGCAATATTCTTGGACTAGTCAGACACAATACATCAACCATCGGGTATATGTTCTTGAGTCTATTTTGACTGGTCAAGAGATAAATATTGTCGATATCACTACTCTCCCTATTATGTTGGTTACATCTTTCTTTTTCTTTGACACCTCTAACTCGAGTTCAATTTTCTTTTACAACAGTACTAAATTTTATTTTTGATGTGGGCTATAAGCCTCAGCTTAATCTAAATCCAAATTTATATGTTTTTTGCGCTACATATATACACTATTATGATTCTTTCATATAAATATTTATAAATAATGGTTTAGTTTATATTTTACATTTATATTAGTTTTTCTTATATGATTAGTACATATTTTACGTAAAAAAAATCATTTAATTGTCTATGATTTTTTCAAAAAAAAAATCACAATTAGTTGTAATTTTTTTCATTTTTAATTATAATAAAAATTAAATGAACCTTTTAAATAGTATTACTTTATATATGTATATATTATTTTTTTATTATGTATGGTTTCTTGTATAATATTATGCTAAATTATTATACTATTAATAATAATTATGGAATCCAGCGGCAACAAGGACCTATCCAAGAGGATCCTAAAGAATAACAAATGCTTGTAATACCAGCTCTAGAACTATAAATCTCTACTCAAACACAAATATGCATTTATTTTAAAAACAATTTTTGGGTTAAATAAATGTTACATTCATTCGAATATTTTTAAAAAATATTTGATTTATTATTAATTAATTGATTAAACTTATAAATTACTTAAAATAAATAATTAAGATTAACTATTGATTTTTGTTAAAATATTTCATGGATTTGTTATTGATTGTTGTCTCCTTGCTGCATACAACAAAATATGAAAAATTAATTTAATGATGGTTGATTGTGAGAGTAATCAGCAATATATTCTTTTATTATTATGTAAATTATTGATCTAATAAATTTTACATTTTGGAATATTATTCCTTCTGTTCCATAAAAATAAAAATGAATGTTTTGAAAAAATAAAATGTTTCTCAAAGATAAACTTTTAAAATTTTCTATGCACATTTACTAAGTTAAAAAAAGAAGTAAATTGTTAAATTCAATAGGTTTGGACTAAAACTATTAGTTAAAATTATTGAAAGGTATCTTTACATATAAATCAAGATAGTTATTGCTATACATTATTAATTTTTTAATTTGTGAATTTATTTTTAAAAAAAATCTATCATTGGTGGAACAGAGGGAGTAATAATAATCTGATCACGAGCAGCCCAAAGTGTCATGATTTTGTGACGTGAATAACTAATGTTAAATAATGGAGTCTTTAAAGAAACAAAATTAAAATAGGAGTAATGGTTTTAGTTAGGAAGTTAATGGGTGTCATTATTGAAGAATAATGAACTCTAACAATCTATTAACAGTTAAAAGTATTTAATTAAGAGGGTCCAGAGGGCATATGTAAAGCGACAAAGTTGGGTCCAGTGCTAACCACGTGGCAGACATAATTAGACTTTGATCAAAAGTAGGTCCCGTTAAGGTAAAAGGCCTTAGTATTGGCCCATCACATGGATCCAGTTCCCATATTCTTTTTAACATGCGAATCACTCTTTAGTTTTGAGTTTTGACCAGGCAAGAAAATAATACTCATTGCATTAAAATACTTAATTTATCGTTTTGAGTTTTTTTATGAATAATGTATTATAGACGTGGAATGGATCTGATCATGCCTCAAAACCAAACGAAAAATAGATTCACATCCATATAACTAAAGAATAACCAATAATAACCGGCTGCAACGAAACTCTAAGGGCATGATTATTAGGAGTATTTTAGGGTGGGGTTTTTAACGTAATTTAAGAATCGTTTTTTAATTTTAATTAAAACAAAAAAAATTTAGTTAAAGTTAAGAGATGGTTCTTAAATTATACTAAAAACCCTACCCTAAAAACCCACCAATAAACATGGTCTAAAGTGGCTCAGTATTCAGCACATGACTTCAACCGAACATAGCAAACCAACAACATAAAGCTGTTGAGAGAAATGCAATAACGGCAGTCGGCAAAGCGAAAATAACACTCTTTCCCGTTTTTTATTTAATTGTTATTGTATAAAAAATTTTGTTTTAAATAAAAAAATCAATGTAAAATTTGTTAAAAAGATTCTCTAATTTATTTTTCTATTAGTCAAAATATGGTAAGATGTATAGATAATTGTATTTTTATTTTGAAAATATACAAAATTATACTCCATAACGGAGAAATGCAATAACGGAGTATTTTTATTAATATGTATGCATAAACCCGTAACGATAATTAAAATGAAACAGAGGGAATCATTCTTTCAACAATAACATTTGTTGTTACCAAAAACGGAAATCTTGTTTTAGGATAATAAAACATAAATATAATTCTCTTTTTGTGAAGTTATGAACTAAAAAGTGTTTTGGTAAACAAAAGTGTTACTAGCACGAGCTTGCTAAATGAAAATCTGATGAATTATGCATAAGCATAATGGTGGTATATTAGATACTTGATGACTTGATGTATAAATTGGCTAAACTTTTGTTTTGGACGGTCGCTTATCTTTGTTTTTCGTCCATTGCAGCAAATATAGGAAAAAATATCCACTAAATATAACAGCTGTTATGTACTTTTAAAGTTTGGAAATATACAAGTATGTGTTAATGCTTGTAAAATTGTACTCCCTCCGTTTTTTATTATAAGTCATTTTAGAGAAAAAAATTTGTTCCAAATTATATGACGTTTTCAATTTTCGATGTAAAATTTATGAGCAGTTAATGTTATCTGACCAATAGTAATATACATTCTATTTTGTTATTAGTTGAATTATGGTTAATTAAATAATTAGTCTAGAAAATATAAGAAATTAATTATATTCTTAATTTACGTGCATAAGTGTAAAACGACTTATATTAAAAAACGGAGGGAGTAGTACTTCACTCTTGAAGCATTAATGCACTTTGAATCCGGTCAAACAAAGTCCTGAAGCATTAATGCACTTTGAATTTATTGTCACTGCCAAAAGATTTAAAGAAACACAACTTTTTCTGTGTAACATATCTAATGCATGCATTCATTATGATAAATACATTGATTTATATCTTGTGTTGCTTAAATATAGTACAATACTATTCTTCATGTGAAAATGTATTTTCATATAAGGAGTACTTGTTTAATATTATCAAATACTCCCTCCGTTTCATATTATTTGTGGTTGTAGTGGAAAATTTTCGTTTCAAAACAAGTGTCGTTTTAGAGTTTCAATGCAAAATTCATTAATAAGATTCATAGGTAATTGTGTTTTTATTTTTCTATTGGTTGAAATATGGTTAGGTGTATAGGTAATTATGTTTTTATTTTGGAAATATACAAAATTATATGTTTTCTTAATATGTGTGAATAAATCTAGAACGACCAGTAATATGAAACGGAGGGAATACGTTTCTGTCAAACTAATAAATTTCTATTATTTCTTAGTTTTATACTGAAAAATGATTTTTGTCACCAAATTTTGTTAGTTTTTTGTAAGCACATTTGAAAGACACCTTAGGCAATCACCTGGATAATGACAAATCTAATAAAAAGGTATTACGTTGTTTCTGACAATTATATACTATAATAATACTATAGTACATAACGTTTCATATGCTAATTAATCGTTTCATATGCTAATTAAATTGTTTCTTGTAACATGTGAAGTAAGGTAACTATCGAGCATTGAATAAGTATAGACATTAACTGCTTAGCTGTGTACGAGTTGCTATCTAGCTGCTCACTGTACGTTCGTATCATTTTCTATTGTTTTTTTTCCAATATTTAACTGTTCTACTTCGTAGCTCCACAATTTCATAAAATTGTCATTTTCGTTAGTCATGTCGAATACAGATTAATACTCCTATTAATAGGGTTTTCAGAGAAAAACCTTCAAAACTTTCATGCAATGTGAGAACAACATGCATTTGTGTTTAAATTTACAAATACAATAACAATACTCTTTTTTGTTAAATACTAGTATTTTACACTACTACTAAATTAATTAATAAGCTAATTCTTGACTACCGACTAGCCGTTAGCCCGTTACCACTTCAATATATTTTTTTTGAAAATATTATTTATTTTGTTTTAATTATCGTTTTAGATTTATGCGTATAAAATAAAAATATTTAACTTTACATATTTTACAAAACAAAAACACTCTTACTTATACATATGACCATGTTTTAACTAATAAAAATATAATACCCCTTCTGTTTTACAAAGAGTATCATTTTACCACTTTTTCTTGTTACACAAAGAATGTCATTTTAGAATTTCAATATAACTTATAGCTTAATATTAATTGCAAAATGCATTGATTTTATAAATAAATATATTTATCTCAAATACTATTGGTCAAATAGGTGTAATTAATACAATCATAAATACATTTCAATATTTTTTTAATATGTGTGAAATGTGTCTAAGTGACACTCTTTATGAAACGGAGAGAGTAGTATATAACATTATTAAATTTTGTATAAATTTTAATGACACTTATTTTAAAATGAAAATTTTATGCTAGTCTTTATAAAAATGTATCCTACTTATGACTTTTTGTTACTTTCCACATGATCCAGTGCAGTATTGCAAACCGACGTTTTTGTTTTCTTTGATCATTTGCAAGTGAGTGTTCTCTTTTTATCAAATCAACCGCTATTTTAACGAAATACTAGAAACCAGCGTTCATTTTGTTGCTTTTTTTCTTTCTTTCTTTGCCATCTGAATGATTTCCATTAAACCAAAATGATGAGATACAAAGGTTTTTTTCCAAGATACAACGTTCATTTTGTAGCTATCCTAAAATATAAAACTATTCAGAACTATAAAAAACGTTTTGAAACATTGAACTATAAAAAGTTTGTGGTAAACATAAAAGAATCATAGTCAGCTATATTTCAACCCTAATTTATTGTTTATTTTACAAATTATAAAAATTATTATCTTAACGAATTCACAATCAACAATTTTATATATTTTATACTCTCTCCGTTTCATATTACTTGTCGATCTAGATTTATACACACATATTAAAAAAATATATGATTTTGTATTTTTCCCTACAACGACAAGTAATATGAAACGGAGGGAGTAAAGATAATTTTGCGTCTAATCATTTTATTTGCACTACACTAAATAGTTTACGGTCATTCATAAATTCACATTGGTAATTCTGTTTGTACTATATGAAATTGGCTTAACGAAGATCTACATATCCAGTATCAAAATAAAAAGATCTACATTTAACAATCTTATTTTCATCTTGCTAGTGACTTTTTAAAGCATTTTGTAATAGTCTTACATAATTACAATGAATCACATTTTAAAATTTCCAAACTCCAAAGTTTTTGATGAAAATACATTAATGAGTTTTTAATCGACCAATAGATTCAAAAAGTTCCGCAAAAACTACTATTTTTAACACAAACTAGAGTTTGATCTGCACGTCTTGTGCGAATATTATTCTTATATTTTATATATTAATATTTATTATTCATAATTAATGTTATATATTTTAGATATATTATCATATAAGTAACTGTAATCAAAATATCCGAACCAAATCAGATAACATGATTATTTTGGTACAAATATTTGAATTCACTTTAAATATATTGGTTATTTTGAAATTTTTAAGTTCATATATATCAGAACCAAACTCATCCATATTCCAGAGAACCTGACTCGAAACCCACCAAATTTTTTATAATATCCGAGTAGAACCTTATTTCAAAATCTAAAAAACAGTACCCAAAAAATAATTCGTACTTGAATGGATATTCAAATGTCCATGTCTAACTGATTTTATAAACAAATTAAAAAAATGTTAATTGTTTTAAATTCTTGTCATGAGTAAATTCATTTAAACCTGTCAAATTATTATGGTTAATATGTAAAATAATGTTGTCATAAATATAATTAATGAATTAGTTTATATAAGTAAAAAAGTAATGTAAAAAATCATAACACTTTAAATATGTAATTTATGTATTGTACTTTGTAATAACTGCTATTGAATTATTAAAAAAAAAGTTGTTAAAGATAAAAATAAAAATTGGAAAAAAAATAAATTAGAATTTTTTATTTTGTACTTTAATTTTAATAGATGAATAATTTTAGAAACTCAAAACTATATGACATGCATCCTAGTTTCAAAGAACAACAATTGTTTTCTCCATAAATTGTTTTGATATTATATCTTCAATGTTTAGTCTATGCATGGACAAAAAAAATATTGAAAAATGGAATCAGAATCAAACCAAAATATCCAAAATTAGAACTTGACTCAAAACCCTCAAATATTCCAATAGTTCATATATTTATATATCTAAAATAACTGAACCGAACCGGAAAAAATGAGAACCAAACGGATATCCAAATATATAAAATATCAATTATATATACATATAATATAACTCAATATGTATTTATAATTCAAAACCTATTGAAATATTTAAAAATATTTGAAAACTAAGTTATTATAAAATAAATGAACTATCCGATCATAAAAAAAATCGAAAACTATCCGGAAGAAACTCAAACTGAAAATAGTCAAATAGTAAATGAATTATGTAACTCTATATCCAAACTATTTGATATTCGGATTACCCAAACTGAACCGATACCCGAAATTCTGTTTAGTCCATAATATATCTTGCAATATTTTATATATTAATGATATATATTCCATTTTGATTTTCGAATCATTTTAATTAATTTCTGCTGTTAATAAAATAATATAATTCATGTTTATGGAAGGAGAAAAATCCATGTGCTTGCAGACCAAAAATAATGATAGTTCATGTCCTTTAAATTAAAGAAATGGCCCATTGGGAGGGAGGTCAAACCACCCATCTCATCTTTGTCATTTCACACAAGTCAACCCTTATTTACTCTAACCCAAAATTTTAAAAATTAAAAATCACTAATCAAGTAATTAATCAAGTAATTAACCCATCTTCCCTTTATTATATATATAAACTCATCATCATCACCTTCAAGCTCTACACACACACACACATCTCCAAAGAAACTCCTCATCGGAAAAAATGGAAGACGAGGGTTATTACCTCGAAACCGATCTCGATTTCAGCTTCACGTCCACCGCCACAGACCGTACATTCGCCTCCTCAAGCGCTCGCTCTAGCCTCGCTCGCTCTAGCCTCACCTTAAGCTTCAACGACAGGCTCTCCACCGCCACAACACCTTCCACCACCACTTCCACCGCCGCGACAACCCTCCACCACCGCCGCCAAGATCCTCACTCGACCGCAATCAGAGCCGCGACAACTCTCTCCTCCGACAGACGTCTCCACCTCCGTCACCTGAAACTCGTCCGCCACCTCGGAACCGGTAACCTCGGCCGTGTTTTCCTCTGCCACCTCCGTGACTGCCCAACCCCCACCGCGTTCGCGCTTAAAGTCATCGACCGTGATGCTCTCACGGCGAAGAAGCTTTCGCACGTGCAAACGGAGGCGGAGATCCTCTCCATGCTAGACCACCCGTTCTTACCTACACTCTACGCACGCATCGACGCTTCTCACTACACTTGTCTCCTCATTGATTACTGTCCCAACGGTGATTTACATTCCTTGCTACGTAAGCAACCTGGTAACCGGTTACCGGTTTCATCGGTTAGATTCTTCGCCTCGGAAGTCCTCGTCGCCTTGGAGTATCTCCACGCTCTCGGTATCGTGTACCGGGATCTCAAACCGGAGAACATCTTGATCCGTGAAGATGGACACATCATGCTCTCAGATTTCGATCTCTGCTTCAAAGCCGACGTCGTTCCGACTTTCCGATCTCGAAGATTCCGGAGAGTTTTGTCTCCTCCGTCGTCTCCGAGAAGGTTGATGAGGAGGAGGAGGAGTGGTGGTTGCTTCTCCACGGAGGCGGCGACGTACGAGAGAGAGGAGATAGTGGCGGAGTTCGCGGCGGAGCCTGTGACGGCGTTTTCTAAGTCGTGCGTTGGAACTCACGAGTATCTAGCGCCGGAGCTCGTCGCCGGGAACGGACACGGAAGCGGCGTGGACTGGTGGGCGTTTGGGATATTTCTCTACGAGATGTTACACGGAACGACGCCGTTTAGAGGGGAGACTAAAGAACAAACCCTGCGCAAGATAGCGTCGAACGATGACGTGGCGTTTCCGTTGGAGTTGGAGGAAGAGGGAATGAGAGAAGCGAAGGATTTGATTCAGAAGCTGTTGGTGAAGGATCCAATGAAGAGGCTAGGATGCGCCAGGGGTGCGCAGGATATCAAAAGGCATCCGTTTTTCGAAGGGATCAAATGGCCGTTGATCAGAAACTATAAGCCGCCGGAGATTCGAGGTCTGGTGAAGAAGTCGACCAAGGCACATGGTGGTCACGTGACTGGTGTATCGTCGTCGCCACGTAGGAGGAAATGGTTGTGGTGGGCCTTGTCGAATTTACTGCGGAGTAAAAGCTTGAAAGGGAGTAACAGTAAGATTCAGAGCAACAATAATTACTATCATTACGTGGGTAAAAGCTATAACGCGAGTCACAAACGCGTTTAAGACGTTTCCCTTTTTAAAAATCTCATAAATTTTTAGAGGTAGAAAAGCGTGGATGGAGGGAGGTATACAATTAATAGCGCAAGTTAGCAAGACTGATCATTTTGGATTTACACAATTGTAGCTCACTGTTTACGAAACTCATGCAAGAAGTTTTATAAACCAATTGTCTTTCTACTAATGATTTTGTCCCTAATGTTTGTCTTGCACAATTTTAACCCACAAGTAGAGCAAAAACTGTAAGCTTTATTAATCACAGATTCACAAGGCCTTTAATCCGTTAGCCCATTAATCCATTATGAACACTACACTATATCTTCACAATACAAAACAATTACTTAGAGCTTGTCTTAGATCCAAAGGCACAATAGTTTGTTTTCTATCATTTTTGTAGACCAAAACACTATTTCATCTCAGTTATTTTAGCTACAAGTGCAGTTACTATTAGTTATTTAAAAATATTACTGAATATAAAAATTAAATACAACTCAACTAATCATATATATTAAAATAAATTGGCTACAAACCAAGTAATAATAGCCTAGTGGTAATTTTTGGGAATTTGGTGTGTATCCACATCAATTTTGAGTTCAATTCTCCTGAGAACTAAATTATCATTACTTGTCCAGTTTAGGTTTTGACTTCGGTCTAATTAGTTAATATAGTGGATTGTAACAGATGATTGGTCCACCTCTTGTTCTTAGTCGGAACTGACAGATAAACACTCTCATTGCTAGACTTGATTTAGAGATGAGGAATGTATTTCTGAATCTATAGCTTGCTTTATCCGGTTAAGTCTCTCGATTTGCAGATGTTATTTTGCTCTTTGCGTCCATAATGCCCATGATTTGAAGCTTATATAAGCTGCAAGTTGCAAAATGAAGAAACTCAGACAGATTTGAGTTTGGTTTTGTGACAGCTGGAGCAGGAGTTTTTAAGGATGTGTTAGTGCAGAGAGCTAATATGATCCAACACAACGTTCTGGTAGTGCCGAAACAACCAATGATTACATGTAAAAGAGAGAACACTTTGCTCCAATTTTGATTGTAATATATGTTTCCTTTTACCTTGTGCCTTGTGGGTTCTGGTTAAGTGTCTTGTTCATAACTCGTTGTGGCAGAAGAAGGTTGTGGCAGAAGAATTAGCTTGCAAATTCATAAAGAGTATAGAAATGTCAGGCACTAAAGAAGAAAACAAGAGTCACTGGAATAAATAAACACACGTACGTGCTGCGGAGAATACAAAGAACAAAGAGAGTTAACTCTGAGTCTGGGACTTGTAAAGAAATTGAAACAACCCTTCATGTCTGATTAGTTGTAGACCATATATTTGGGGGTTGCACTGAACTTCTGATAACCTTTAATGACTTTGTTCACTGCATCCAAAAAGTCTTTCTCAGTCACAGTCTTTCTCCTAGCTCTGATTGCATACATTCCAGCTTCAGTGCACACACTTCTGATATCAGCTCCTGCAAGACGAAGAAGATTACACAAGTCAGAACCAAAAGAAAAGAGAGATGTTTACTGGTTAGGAATAGGATCGTTACCAGTTGAGTTTGGGCAGAGGCGAGCAAGGAGCTCAAAACGAATGTCTCTCTCGCAGTTCATGGTTCTAGTGTGAATCTTGAAGATTTGTGTCCTGCTCTCCAGATCAGGCAAGCCAAACTCAACCTTACGGTCAAGACGTCCAGGACGTAAAAGAGCAGGGTCCAGCGTGTCAGGCCTGGAATACAACAGAGAAATAACCAATGAGTCGAACAGTGTAATCGTGTTGTGTAGTTCACTCAAGGAGTGTGGACTACTAACCTGTTGGTTGCCATAAGAACCTTGATATTACCACGTGCGTCAAACCCATCAAGCTGATTCACAATCTCAAGCATAGTACGCTGGACTTCGTTATCACCTCCTACACCGTCATCAAATCTTGCACCACCAATGGCGTCAACTTCGTCAAAGAAGACAATGCATGCTTTTTTGGACCGTGCCATCTGCAAAGCGAGAGACATTTCAGAACATAGCATAATAGCAAGAAGGGAATGTTGAGAATTGATGAATACCTGAAAGAGTTCACGAACCATCCTGGCTCCTTCGCCGACATACTTCTGAACAAGCTCACTGCCAATAACTCTGATAAAGCAAGCATCGGTTCTGTTGGCAACAGCTCTAGCCAAAAGGGTTTTACCAGTACCAGGAGGACCGTAGCAGAGAACACCCTTGGGAGGATCTATTCCAAGCTTCACAAACTTCTCTGGGTGAAGCATTGGCAGTTCAACGACCTCTCGCATCTTCTCAATCTGCTCCTTGCAGCCGCCAACATCATTGTAAGTAACATCAGGTTTCTCTTCAACAGTCATCATGGTGACACTAGGATCGATTTTGGGAGGAAGAGGAATCTGTATCTGATACTTATTCCTATCAACTCTGCAAATACAAACCAAAAGACAGAATAAACTGATAAGTAAACCAAAGACCATCTCAGTTCATAAGCACTACTAAGCAGAGAACATACCCCACGCGCATGCCTTCTTCAATGTCAGTGGGAGACACTTTATCACCAAGGCCAACGACAAACTATGGTTAAAGAAATTAAAAACAAAACTATTATAAACCAAAAAAAAAAGGCTATACATAATATAAGTTTTGGAATTGAATGAAAGTACCTACCTTAGCAATCTGTTTGACATTAATAACGTACTTGGCGTCTTCAGTGTTTGGACTAATAATCTTTGTGCATCTAGCAACCTGGAGTGGTTGCTCCTCTTGCATCATTTGTTTATCAGAAACAAGATCCCATTGACTAGGAGGAGCTAAACCAGTATCAGACTCCTTGATACCTGCAACTCAAGAAGCTCATCAAGCACTAATCAAAGTAAGTAAGAACGAGTGTGTATGGAGATAGTACCACAGAGATCGTTGATCCTCTTGGCGAGGTCTTTGATTTCTTTCTCTACTTTCTTTATCGGTGCAGAGTACGGCCCTAACCCCTATCAAAGAACGAATCTAAGTCGAATTACTCAGGAGTAAACATCAAAATGGTTCGAAAACTATACGATATTATGGATCTGTAATCTCATGTGATCTAGAAAGAGTAAAGAAATCGAAAAATACTCGGGTTGGGAGAAGGAGGCAGGCTTACATAAGTCTTGAGGAGAGCGATATCATCTTCATCGAGAGGGCGAGGATTCTTCTCGTCTCTGATTTCATCTTCGATATCTCTCGACATCTTCGCCGGATTTCGATCGGAAAGTTCACCGGTAAATGCGAATTGAGTTTAGAAAGTTGTCTTGGCGGAGAGGAAATGATTAAGAAGTTCTCGTCTAGTGTGTAATGTGTATTGAAGATGATAAAGGATGCCTTCACACTCGCACGTGTATCGTTTCAGCTCGGCCCATATTAGATTTCTTATCAAAATAGGCCCAAACTCACGGACGATACACTAATTTAAATTAATATTTTGTTTTATTTTGTTATAAAAATAATTTTAGAAAAATTCCCTTAGATAGCCTCTTTTAGGTTGTTTGTCACAAAAATAGCTTTTAAGGAAGAAAATGACCAAAATGTTTTTTTTAGAAGCTAAAAAATTCATTTATATGCATTTATACCCCTAGGGTTAACTAATTTGGACTTTAGGGTTTAGAGTAAAGGGGTGGGTTTGGGGTTAGGGTTTCAAATTTAAAAAAAAAATAAAAAAAAAATCAAAATTTCAAAAAAAAAAAGTCTATTTTGGTCATTTTATTTTTTAAGGGCTATTTTTGTGACAAAAACTTAAAAAGGGCTATTTAAGAGAATTGCCCATAATTTTAACGTAAAAAAATTCCCAAAATAACACTTTTCGTTTATTTTCACAAAATAGCAAAGAAAATAACCAAAATATTTTATTAAAAAAATATACAATTATATCTCTAGGATTAACTAATTTAGATTTAAGTTTTTAAAATAAGGTGTAAGATTTTTGAGGTGAAGTTTCAAATTTTAAAAATTAAATAGCCATTTAAATCATTTTAAAATTATTTTTGTAACGAAAACTTAAAATGACTATTCAAGAAAATTGTCTTTTTACATAATCAATATGAATTTGTAAGAACATACTAAAATAAACATGAGATTATAATATTTATAAAGGTAATGGGACACAAAACTATATACCTAACAGTGAAAATGTCATTTAATTTAATATTTATTAAACCAAGTCAATATGTCTATTCTAACATTGAAGTAAGATGATTTTTACATTTATGTTTATTACCCCCATTTCGATTTAAATATGTCGTTTTATAGTTTCAATATAAAATTTATTAAGAAGATTCTCCAGTTTATTTTTCTATTGGTCGAAATATGGTTAGGTGTATAGATAATTGCGTACTTATTTTGGAAATATACAAAATTATACTCCCTCTGTATCATATTAAGAGGGTTTTAAGGTTTTTTCACAAAGATTAAGAAAATACAAAGTTTAATGCAATTTGTCTTGGTAACATAAAATGTTATTAGTTTAACCAATAAGAAAAATATGTAGTATTTTGTAAATGGTTACAAATTTCAAATGACATTAATTTTTTTCTAGAATTGTGTAAACATCACTTATTATGAAACAAAAACAAAATCCTAAGACACCACTTATTATGGTACGGAACGGAGGGAGTATGTTTTATTAATATGTGTGCATAAACTCAGAACGATAATTAAAATGAAACGGAGAGAGTATTGTTTAGCTTCTATACATAGAAAATAAATTTGATTTTTTGAATTCTAAATTTTTAGCAAGTTTTTTTCACTTACATATAATCATCAAATTCCTTGTATTTTAAAGAGTTGTTTCTCCCTCAGATTCTTTTTTTCGTTCCAAAGTTTTTCTTACTTTGTTTTCTTGTAATTGGCCAGAGTAAGAATAAGCTTATTGTAATATGTTTTTCTCTTCCTCTTGCAATGCAAAATTAAAATTTCCAACTATTTCCAAGTAACAAAGATATTTCTTCAAAGTCCCAAGGAATTAAAAACACATAAAGGAATTGGAGCGTAAATTAGCTTCAAACATCTGAAAATTTGTTCCAAGCAAAAAAACAAAAGAGTTATACTAGGTTGCGATATTTAAGAACATCAATCTTATTGAGATGAAATAATTTGCAAATCTCTATTATGGTCTCCTCATCAAGCCCTTCCTCGCGACCGTCACCAAGTAGCTGGCATAACTCCTCTGATGGCAGCAAAACCTGTCTCATGAGACAAAATAAGAAACAAAGAAGAAACCTTTCAACTTGTTGAGTAAAACAACTTACACATGTGGGAGATTGAGGCTTCTTGTTGTTATTATTGCTTTCATCTGCATCATCAGTTTGGTTTGGGAGGAGCTTAAGCAGCTGCTCGCTTCCCTGCAACATCAAGGGTGATCTTGAGTCTCTATAAAACCTTTATGATAATGGGTTTGTGTACCAGGAAGTAGACATTACGGACCTGAAGAGCTCGCCAGTGGGAATATGTGCGGAATAAAACCCAGAAGAATGGTATGTTTGGTAATGGCAATACCTAAAAGGAACAGAACAACAAAGGCTTTGTTGGTTTATGAGAGAGAGACTGAAGAAACTAAACCGAGTTGCTAAGGTGTTCATGTACATACCATGAATGCACTGGTCAACGGAAGCAAAGTTACTGAACCAATGAGGTACTTCTTGTGCAGGATTGTTCCACTAGAGATCCAATCAGAAGAGAGAGAGATTCTCAACCCAAAACCACTCAAGAGACAATGCAAAAAAATGGTAGAACACTGGGTAGCAAGAGGAGCAATTTACCTCAAAGCAATGTGGCGTAGTCTCCTGCGTACAAGTCTAGGATCTAAACTGAAACATTTGACATGGATTAGCTAAAAACCGTAACCAATAATCTGAATTCACCAGAACATACTCATGAAGGAGAGGGCGAGAGAGAATAGAACCTAGGAGGATAAGAGACTTGTATAGAAGTGACCTCCTTAGATATAGACTTCAAGAAAATCTCAGACGGCTTAACACGAGCCAGAAGCTTCAATCCTAACCTACACATCCAACCACAGTTCAAACCTTAAGCCTATCAAAACATATAAAACAAAGCCAAAGCCTCAAATTACAAACCCATGAATCTTGTTCTTCATTGATCCTTCAGGTGCTTTCTCAAGACCCGTCCACGCTTTATTCATCTATCCCATCACAACAACAACAACAACTCATCAAACTGATAAAAAGAAAAACATATTCTTGTTTTCTTTTGTTCAGAAACAAAACAAAAGCTTATTGGTCACAAACTTGTCTACACTGATAGATACATAAACCTCACTAGGCGCCACATAAACACACGGGTATTGTCCTTTTTAAGTATGTATATATAGAAACACAGCGAGAGTTTCAAAGTGTATACATACCTTGTCAGAGATGAAATCAACAAGAAGCTCAGCGTTGGCATTGATGGGCTTAGATTCAGATGATATCTTCTTCCATAAACCTCGTACAGTGGTGGGAGTAACACCGGACGGAGTCTGAGAAGCGAAAGGATCAACAGATCTGCTGAAACACCACTTCCTCCCTTTGATCGGGAACGCCACCAATCTCGCTCTCATGATCACACTTTTTTAGAAAGCTCCGAACTTTAGTGAGATTTTGTCAAACTGTCATCTGGGTATTGCTATAAACGACGTGGGTTTCTGTATATTCAATGGAAAATTCGAAGCTTTCAAGATAACTATCGACCGACTAAGCAAAAGCCAAAGAAGCGGCGGCGCGTCTCTGTGCACACACAAAAGCCTCTCATAAATGGACATATATTTTCGTTCAAAAAATGGACATATATTTTGATTAAAAAAAAATGGACATATATATATACACATAAGGGTGTATGTATATGTATAACAATTGTATTTTGGGAGAATTTACAAGATGTCTAAGATTGCAGAAAAAATTAGGTGTATACCATTAATTTTGACATAATATAATAACTAATATTTATGTTATTTACTATCTGATTTTACCCTTTTTGTTGTAATCATCCAGTGATTTTGTGTTGTTAGAGATGATATAACCAAAAAATATATAGTAAATAAGATACTTATATATAATGTTGACAAAATAAGATGTATCCAAAATTTAGTGTGTAGTATTGATAACGACAGTATAAAAATCAGATAAAACTTAAATTTTTTCCATTAACCTATGAATCGACACATGTTTATCCAGCGAAAACCTAAAAAAATTGATAATATTGTTTTAAAAATTAATTAAAATTCTTATATATTTTATAAAAGTACATAAAACTGAATAAACTATTTGCTTATCATATAAAGTAAATACATTGTATTTGTGTTATGCATTTTAGTCTATAAGTTTTGTAATGAATAATACTATTATAATTTTATGTTGATAATTGTCATTAATAAAAAATTATTTTATAAATTTATGTGTATTTTAAAAATATCATCCACTGTTCACGAGCCTCATGTGTCAATGAAGTCTGTCAACAGTGCAAGAACCCCATTTAAGAACTCTGGTTAGTGGTGCTTAAAGCATAGATGAAAGTTAAAGGAATAAAATTAATAGATATTGGCAACGAAACTGTGTGGAAGCCATGCTTATCTTCTCAGGCTACTTCCAGCAACTAAGCAAAAAAGAACAGAGAGATGAAAGATAAGTCAAACACTTTGTTTAAGACTCTTTTTAACCTTTGTTTAAGACTCTCTTTATTACTCTGTTTTAGAGTTGTCCCAATGACTCCTAAATTCCTAATAGACACCCTTTGCTGTTAAAAAAGAAAACTACATAATCTATCAAACCTAACCTGATCTCAAAATTGCCCTTAGATATGTGGCAATGTTGTTACCATAAAGCAGACAAAAAATCATATCGTTCATTAGGGTCTCATGCCAGGTTATACTTCCAGTTGGTGATGTGACAATTGGTATATGTAAAAGATTTGGATTAGTAAACCATTTTATCATTTTTAAGCTGATGTTAACTGACGATCTGATGAGGAAATTGACTAAACCAAGTCAACAAACCAAAAGCGTGTTCCACTGACTTGTGTCCCAACTTTCTTCAGAATCTTGAACCAGTCTTTGCTTCTCATCTCCATTTTGCCGTGAGTTATGGTTCCAAAGACTTAATGGACCTCCAACTAAACTTCAACATCGATCATAAAGCTTCACCTCTTTCAATAAATCATCGATCTTTCAGGTTCCTAACAGCTTTACTCTTCACAATCTTTGTCTTGATGTAATAATCTTTAGTGTTCCTTTCTTCCCACGCAAAAGAAAAAGTCTTCGAGTTTTTAGGGTTTCACAATTTGTCAACGACATGGACGAAGAATCTGCTTCTAATGGTTCAATCTTCAGAAACTTTGAAGGAGAAGAGATGATGGGGAAAGTAATCCTCTTCGCAATCGTCTCACTTTTCACAGCGATTCTGTTCCTCCTCTTGCTTCATCTCTACGCTAAGCTCTTCTGGTGGCGTGTTGAGCATCATCTCAACCTAAACCTAA
>MU108322.1:7396-26380 GCA_012274485.2 Sinapis alba
TTTGGCAAGTTCAGAAGCTTGTGGGCAGAGCTGGATACACTGAGGCCCTTCTCTACTGATCCAGATGTCATAAGAGAAAGATATGAACAAGACAAGGTCTTCAGTCTTCTCTTGAATCTAAGTCCATCCTACAACCAGTTGATCAAGCATATTCTCAGGGCAGAGAAACTCCCTGACCTAGATGGTGTGTGTGCTCTAGTTCAGAGAGAACAAACATCACACAACCTCTTTACAAGGGAAAGCAAGCCAGCTTTCAAAGATATGCACAACAAGAATGGAAGGATGGTGGTGTTACATGGATTAAAGAAAACTAAGAAGAGACATGTCAGGAAAAACATCAAACCAAGCTGCTTTGATTTCAAGTCTGGTGGAATAAAACTCAGAAGAGAAGTGAATGATCAATCATGTCTCAAAGGCGTATCTATGTATTCAGCACTGATCAGTGACTCTAATGGAGGAGAAAGCTGGAGCAAGGCTGTGATCAATGATGGCCCGATCAGAATGAGTGATATTGAGTCATTGATCAAAGCAGCCAAGGCCATTATCTCCTCAAAGAAGTCTGGTACACATTCCCTTATCTCTAAGCCAATCATAATAGACTCAGGAGCTAGTCATCATATGATTAGTGATAGGAGTCTTATTACTGATATTAAGCCTGCCTTAGGAAATGTTACAATAGCAAATGGAGATAGAGTAAAGATAGAAGGAGTAGGGAACCTTAAGTTGTTTGATAGGGATTCCACTGCCTTATATATGCCTGGTTTTGCTTCTAACTTACTCTCAGTGAAAAAGGCCACTGTTGACCTGAATTGTCAGGTGGTTTTTAGGCCTAATGATGTTGAGTTTCAGGACCTTAAGACAGGGAAGGTGATTGGAGAAGGCAACAGCAAAGATGGTTTATACCATCTCTAAAAGACTAAGCTTTCTTACTCTACTTCTTCTACTCCTTTATGCATGACCAGTATTAATCTATGTGATAGCACTACTTGGCATGCTAGATTAGGCCACCCACACTCACGTGCATTAGAACTCATGATGCCTAATATGTCATTTAGTCATCTAGAATGTGAAGCATGTATTTTAGGAAAGCATTGCAAATCTGTGTTTCCAACATCAGGAACAATATATGAAAAATGTTTTGATTTAATTCATTCTGATGTGTGGACCTCTCCTTGTTTGTCTAGGGATAATCACAAGTACTTTGTCACCTTTATTGATGAAAAACCAAAGTACACATGGATTACATTGCTTCCATCTAAGGATCGTGTGTTAGATGCTTTTATGAACTTTCAATCTTATGTTACTAACCACTTTAAGGCTAATGTGAAGGTACTAAGGTCAGACAATGGAGGAGAGTATACAAGCCATGCTTTCAAGAATCTTTTGGCAAAACATGGCATAGTTCACCAAACAAGTTGTCCTTATACACCTCAGCAAAATGGAGTGGCTGAAAGGAAGAATAGGCATCTGATGGAGGTTGCTAGATCAATGATGTTCCATGCAAATGTTCCTAAGAGATTCTGGAGTGATGCTGTGGTGACAGCATGCTATCTGATCAACAGGATTCCTACCAAGGTGTTGAAGGATATATCTCCTTATGAAGTGTTGAACCAAACCAGACCATCAATTGATCACCTTAGAGTGTTTGGATGTGCCTGTTTTGTGCTAATACCTGGGGAGCAAAGGAATAAACTAGAAGCAAAGAGCATGAAGTGCATTTTCATAGGCTATTCCCCCACTCAAAAAGGATACAAGTGCTACAATCCTGAAGCAAGAAAAGTGCTTGTCTCTAGAGATGTCAAGTTTATGGAGGGAAAAGGGTTCTATGCTGAGAAGAATTGGGATGAGCTCAAAGATCTGTCTCAAGCATCAGATAGGGCCAATAACCTGAGAATTATCTTGGAGAATCTTGGAATCAGTTTATCAAAGGAAAAGGAGGCGACCAGAGAAGTTGCTCCTACTCAAGAGACTGTACAAGAGGCTGATGAAGTCCCTCATCCTGATCCTGAAGGGGGAAATGAACAAGAACTAGAACAGCAACAAGGTTCAGATGGTCATGATCAGGAGAGTGCACAAGATCAGGAGACTGCCCAAGTTCATGAGGAACAAGAGCAGCAAGAGGAACAAGCTCAGGTTCAACCTTTGAGAAGAAGCACAAGGATAAGGAAAGATCCTTCTAACTGGGTGAACACAAGAGTCTACTTCAACAGTCAAGCAGTAGCTCATCCCACTTCAGCAGTATGCTCCTTTGCACAATTCCCATCTGAGCATCAAGCTTTCATTGTTGGTTTAGATGAAGCATATGTACCAAGATCATATGCAGAAGCAATGGAGCTTGAGGTGTGGAGAAAATCAGTTGGAGATGAGATAAATGCCATGATCATTAATGATACTTGGTATGAGAGTGAACTCCCAAAGGGCAAGAAAGCTGTGTCAAGCAAGTGGGTGTTCACTATCAAGTTTCTACCAAATGGAAAGGTGGAGAGGTGCAAAACAAGACTGGTTGCAAGAGGCTTCACTCAGACATATGGAGAGGATTATGTTGACACATTTGCACCAGTAGCCAAGCTGCATACAATTCGTATCATCCTATCACTTGCAACAAATTTGGAGTGGGAATTGTGGCAGATGGATGTCAAGAATGCTTTCCTTCAAGGAGAGTTAGAAGATGAAGTTTATATGCACCCACCTCCTGGTCTAGAGAACTTGGTAAAACCTGGAAATGTTCTAAGACTCAAGAAAGCAATTTATGGGTTGAAGCAATCTCCAAGAGCATGGTACCACAAGTTGAGTACTACACTGAATGGAAGAGGCTTCAGGAAATCAGAAGCTGATCACACCTTGTTTACACTCACTGGTCCAAGAGGGATTGTAGTCATCTTGATCTATGTAGATGATATAATCATCACAGGCAGTGACAAACAAGGCATCAAAGAAACCAAGGTATTCCTAAAGTCTGTTTTTGATATTAAAGATTTAGGTGAACTCAAGTACTTCCTTGGGATTGAAGTATGCCGCTCTAAAGAGGGGCTCTTTCTGTCTCAAAGGAAGTACACACTTGATCTTTTAACTGAGGCAGGAAACCTTGGAGGAAGAGCAGCCAAAACACCATTGGAAGAAGGTTACAAAGTACTTAGAGAGGGGGAGTTTGAGGACAAACCTTATGGTGATGTAAAGCAGTATAGGAGAATGGTTGGGAAACTCATTTATCTAACCATTACAAGGCCAGATATCTGCTTTGCAGTGAACCAAGTCAGTCAACACATGCAGGCGCCTAAGGTTCATCATTGGAACATGGTGGAAAGAATCTTGAGATATCTGAGAGAGGCTCCTGGTCAGGTGTATGGATGGCTTGCAATGGAAGCACAGAGATTGTAGGCTACTGTGATGCTGATTGGGCAGGAGATAAGGTTGATAGGAGATCAACTACTGGTTATTGCACCTTCATTGGAGGCAACTTGGTAACTTGGAAGAGCAAGAAGCAAAAGATTGTATCATGCTCAAGTGCTGAAGCTGGGTATAGAGCCATGAGGAAGCTCACAAACGAGTTGATTTGGATAAAGGTGTTGCTTGGAGACTTGGGCATTGAGACTACAACACCTATCACAATGCACTGTGACAATCAGGCTGCCATTCATATTGCCAGCAACTAAGTCTTCCATGAAAGAACCAAACATATTGAAGTAGACTGCCACAAGGTTAGACAGGCTGTGGAGAAGCAAATCATCCTACCTTGTTACACAAGAAGTGAAGACCAGCTTGCTGACATTTTTACCAAGGCAGCAAGCACCAAAGTCTGTGAGTTCATCCACTCTAAGTTGGGACTCATAGACCTCACATCTCACTGACTCTTCTAGCATGGAGACCTCTACTCTTTTTCCTTTGTGTGTTTTTGTCCCACTGGGTTTTTCACACTAAGGTTTTAATGAGGGAGGTTCTTCATGTTTCCAAGCTTGATCAGTTTCTAGGATCAAGCTTGAGGGGAAGTATTGATATGAAGAACCAAAGAGAAGAAGATGCATTGACAAGAGAAGATCAGATGTTGTGGTTACTTGAGAGAAAAGACATTATGTACAGTCTTGGATCACAAGTAACCAACTCTGCCCTAACTTGCCTTGAGAGGCAGGGAACAGATGTGATTTCGTCCAGAATGTATTCAGATGCTAAGAGGACTGTTGGAGAGGAGTTGGCAAGATTTGAATTCAAATAGAGAAGAATCACATGTTCTGAAAATGGGGAGAAGAGAGCTGTTAGGTACTGTCACTTTCATGNCAACTCTGCCCTAACTTGCCTTGAGAGGCAGGGAACAGATGTGATTTCGTCCAGAATGTATTCAGATGCTAAGAGGACTGTTGGAGAGGAGTTGGCAAGATTTGAATTCAAATAGAGAAGAATCACATGTTCTGAAAATGGGGAGAAGAGAGCTGTTAGGTACTGTCACTTTCATGCATCCAGAACTGATTTAAATAATATATACCTTTGTTTATTATTTGTGTCACTGTCCCCTCTCTCTCTGGTTTCCCTATATATGTAATGTGCAAGCTGAGAAATAATATTAAGGAGAATAATCTCCCTTTCTTTCTCTTTTACTCTCAAATTTGTCACTCTCTCTCCTCCCTCTCTCTTACACTGTCCAGAATCATATTCTCTTGTTCTTACTCTGTTCTTTATTGTTCTTCACACAAATATCACCTAAACTCAATCATTCTCTTCTATTCTCCTCATATTGTCCCAATTCTAACATTGATAAGGGAAGTCTTCATGGTTTCCAAACTTGACCAACTCTTATGGTCAAGCTTTAGGGGGAGTATTGACATGAAGACATGAATATGGATATGAGAGAGGCATGACCGGAATGAGAAGAAGAGAAGAACTTCACTTGAGAGAGAAGGGGAGTTTGGTCCGTACAAGTGTACGGATGACCTAGGCTGCCCTAACGTGCCTTGGAAGCCAAGGCAGTGATACTAACTCGACCAAGAGGAGTTCTGGAGCTAGAGGACCGTTGGAGATGTCGGCAAGCAAGTGGGATTTGTTTGAATACAAAAATATATCAGATCACATGTTCCTCTTAAGGATGCAAGCCGTTTGTGACCTGTCCCTTTCATCGACCAGAGTTCCATTCTTTTATTCATTTCTCACTCATGTCTTATGTCTATATAATAGTATTGTATGTACTCTGAATCACTTAAGGAAATAAAACATCCTTCTCACTCTCTCTTGGTTTCGAACACAAACAACTCTCCCCTCTCTTTCTTATTCTATTCGGATCAAACTCTCTCTCCTTCATATGTTCTTCACGGTTTCTCCTCTTGTTCTTCACCAAACTTACACTAATCTAGCATGCCACATTACATCTTTAGGGAAATTAAAACTTGAATTCAAAGCATAAGATAAATCGGCTGTGAGCTTGGTGTCTTCAAGCAAGTACAAGTCTCCCTTGGTCACACCTTTGCCAAGCAACCTACTAGTTTCAATATCCTGAAAGTAGACATCATTAAGAGTGAAAGTAACACTGCAATTCAAGTTATTTGTGGCCTTTTTAACTGATAACAAATTGGAGGTGAAACTATGCATATAAGAGGCTTTAGTATCCTTATTGAACAATGTTTTTAATTAAGTTTTGATCACTAATCATGTGGTGGCTAGCTCCTGAATCTATAACTAAAGGTTTAGTTAATTTTAAATCAGTGAAAGCATTCAAGGAGACACCACAGTTAGAAGCATGTAAAGAGGTACCAAGTGTGTTACCAGAGTTGTCCTTGAGGATCTTGATAAGAGCCTCAATATAGATCGCTTGATGGCTTCATCTTGAGTGTTCCTCAAGCTTGAACAGCTACTGGAAGTCAATGCCTTTCCCTCACCAGCAGCATTATTTGAGTGCATGGTCCCTGGAGTATATGGTCACCCACATCACTAGAGAGATTGGCTCTTGCTTCATGGTATGGTGTCCTGAATTTTTGAGGTTTAAGGTGAGGTTGTAGAATCCAGCATTTGTCCTTACCATGGCCTTTCTTCTTGCAGTGGTCACATACCCATATCTTCTTGTCTAAACATTTCCAGCTCTGCCCACAAGGATCTAAAGTTCCCAAAATGTTTAGTAAATTCAGTGTCCTCTTGACTGAGAGTGTTGATGGCCCTCTTGACTTCAAACGCTCTACTGATGTTGGACTGGTTACCATAAACCTTCTGTAGTGTGTCCCACAGATCCTTGGAAGTTTCACAGTAGGAGTAAGCTTCCTGGATTGAGGCTTCAAGACTGGACTGGAGAATAGACAACACCATGAGATCCTCCTGATCTTTCTTCCTGTCGCCAGCCTCAGCAGTCACAACTTCTTTACCATCCTCTCCTAGGATGATCTTCTTCGGCCTCTTGCCTTCTTCAACAATTTCCCAGAGGCCTCTGCCTCCAAGAGCAGTTTTAGCTAGTCTTGCCCAGAGTAGGTAGTTAGTTCCCTTAAGAGTAACAAGAATCATCACCATTTTTGAGTTTTCTGTCAAATCCATCAAAACAACTCAAGAACAGCAAGAACAGCTCAAGAACAGTGGAAAAAGACAAAAAGAAAGTTGAAAATTATCAGAGTAGCTTAGTAGTTTGCGGAATAAAATAGAGAGAGTCAGAGAGAATAGGTTTCAAGAGCTTAATGCTCTGATACCATGAGGAATTAGAGAATCAGAAAGTAACTAAGGAAGAACATGAAGAACACATGAAGAACTAGAGAGAGAAAGAAGATTTCGAAAATGAGAATAGAGAGAAGTGTTTCTTATTCACTTACTTAATTCAGAACATGTTACAAGCATATTTAAAGGCAAACAAATGAGCTACTTGACAACATAAATTAATAAACAAAGGGAAGGCAGTCTGGTGTGATCAGGGAAGCAGTCTGGTGTGGTCAGGGCAGTCTGGTATGATCAGTGCACGCCAAGACAGTGTGAAAGTGGCAGGTCCTTGATCCTGTCCCAACATGTGACCTTGTGGTCCTGCTTCTCCAACAGCTCTCTCAGCTCTCCCTCCTCCTTTGTCAACATCAATACAATATAGTAAGCTTCCTTGGACCTTCTTTAGCTCATGCAATAAGGCACAACACTTGCTTGCCTTTGAAGGCACTCTAGGTTGTACGGACATCCTTGGTTTCCAAGTTAACTCCTAACTTAATTCGAATCAACCATTCCTCTTGATCTTTATTGCTTCATCTCAACAATATCCTGATTAGAAAGTGGAATAACTTCTTCAACATAACTCCTATGAGATTTATCAAACTTTATGAAAGACTCTCTACTGATTAATGGTTCCAAATCATGTTTCTTACACAGTGATTCATCCTGGTTTGATTAGAATCTTGAAGAACTTGCCATATGTCCAAACAGGGATATCCTGATTAGAAACATGATATCCTTATTAGAAAGTGGAATAACTTCTTTAACATACCTCTTATGGGATTTATTCAACTTCATGGACACTCTCCACTGATTAATGGTTCCAAATCAAGCTTCTTACATAGTGAGTCATCCTTGTTTGATTAGAAGCTTGAAGAACTTGCCATATGTTTAAACAGTCTAAACATGGATATCCTGAATAGAAAGGGGAATAACTTCTTCAACATAACTCCTATGAGATTTATCCCACTTCATGAAAGACTCTCCACTGATTAAAGGTTCCAAATCAAGCTTCTTACATCGTGATTCATCCTGGTTTGATTAGAAGCTTAAAGAACTTGCCATATGTCCAAACAGTCTAAACATGAATATCCTGATTAGAAAGTGGAACAACTTCTTCAACATAACTCGTATGAGATTTATCCAACTTCATGAAAGACTCTCCACTTATTAATGGTTCCAAATCAACCTTCTTACATAGTGATTCATCCTGGTTTGATTAGAAGCTTGAAGAACTTGCCATATGTCCAAACAGTCTAAACATGAATATCCTGATTAGAAAGTGGAATAACTTCTTAAACATAACTCCTATGAGATTTATCCAACTTCATGAAAGACTCTCCACTTATTAATGGTTCCAAATGAAGCTTCTTACATAGTGATTCATCCTGGTTTGATTAGAAGCTTGAAGAACTTGCCATATGTCAAAACAGGCTAAACATGGATATCCTGATTACAAAGTGGAATAACTTCTTTAACATACCTCTTATGGGATATATTCAACTTCATGGACACTCTCTACTGATTAATGGTTCCAAATCAAGCTTCTTACATAGTGATTCATCCTGGTTTGATTAGAAGCTTGAAGAACTTGCCATATGTCCAAACATGCTACACATGGATATCCTGATTAGAAAGTGGAATAACTTCTTTAACATACCTGTTATGGGATTTATTCAACTTCATGGACACTCTCCACTGATTAAAGGTTCCAACTCAAGCTTTTTACATAGTGATTCATCCTGGTTTGATTAGATGCTTGAAGAACTTGTCATATGTCCAAACAGTCTAAACATGAATATCCTGATTAGAAAGTGGAATAACTTCTTCAACATAACTCGTATGAGATTTATCCAACTTCATGAAAGACTCTCCACTTATTAATGGTTCCAAATCAAGCTTCTTACATAATGATTCATCCTGGTTTGATTAGAAGCTTGAAGAACTTGCCATATGTCCAAACAGGCTAAACATGGATATCCTGATTACGAAGAGTTGAATAACTTCTTTAACATACCTCTTATGGGATTTATTAAACTTCATGGACACTATCCACTGATTAACGGTTCCAAATCTAGCTTCTTACATAGTGATACATCCTGGTTTGATTGGAACCTTGAAGAACTTGCCATATGTCCAAACAGGCTAAACATGGATATCATGATTAGAAAGTAGAATAACTTCTTTAACATACCTCTTATGGGATTTATTCATCTTCATGGACACTCTCCACTGATTAATGGTTCCAAATCAAGCTTCTTACATAGGGATTCATCCTGGTTTGATTAGAAGCTTGAAGAACTTGCCATATGTCCAAACAGTCTAAACATGGATATCCTGATTAGAAAGTGGAATTTCTTCAACATAACTCCTCTGAGATTTATCCAACTTCATAAAAGACTCTCCGCTGATTAATTGTTCCAAATCAAGCTTCTTACATAGTGATTCATCCTGGGTTGATTAGAAGCTTGAAGAACTTGCCATATGTCCAAACAGTCTAAACATGGATATCCTGATTAGAAAGTGGAATAACTTCTTCAACATAACTCCTATGAGATTTATCTAACTTCATGAAAGACTCTCCATTGATTAATGGTTCTGAATCAAGTTTCTTACATAGTGATTCATCCTGGTTTGATTTGAAGCTTGAAGAACTTGCCATATGTCCAAACAGGCTAAACATGGATATCCTGATTAGAAAGTGGAATAACTTCTTTAACATACCTCCTATGGGATTTATTCAACTTCATGGACACTTTCCACTGATTAATGGTTCCAAATCAAGCTTCTTACTTAGTGATTCATCCTGGTTTGATTAGAAGCTTGAAGAACTTGTCATATGTCCAAACAGTCTAAACATGGATATCCTGATTAGAAAGTGGAATAACTTCTTCAACATAACTCCTATGAGATTTATCCAACTTTATGAACGACTCTCTACTAATTAATGGTTCCAAATCAATCTTCTTACATAGTGATTCATCCTAGTTTGATTAGAAGCTTGAAGAACTTGCCATATGTCCAAACAGTCTAAACATGGATATCCTGATTAGAAAGTGGAATAACTTCTTCAACATAACTCCTATGAGATTTATCTAACTTCATGAAAGACTCTCCACTGATTAATGGTTCTGAATCAAACTTCTTATATAGTGATTCATCCTGGTTTGATTAGAAGCTTGAAGAACTTGCCATATGTCCATACAGGCTAAACATGGATATCCTGATAAGAAAGTGGAATAACTTCTTTAACATACCTCCTATGGGATTTATTCAACTTCATGGACACTCTCCACTGATTAATGGTTCCAAATCAAGCTTCTTACATAGTGATTCATCCTGGTTTCATTAGAAGCTTGAAGAACTTGTCATATGTCCAAACATTCTAAACATGGATATCCTGATTAAAAAGTGGAATAACTTCTTCAACATAACTCCTATGAGATTTATCCAACTTCATGAACGACTCTCTACTAATTAATAGTTCCAAATCAATCTTCTTACATAGTGATTCATCCTAGTTTGATTAGAAGCTTGAAGAACTTGCCATATGTCCAAACTGTTGAGATTAAGCAATAAAGATCAAGAGGAAGGGTTGATTCGAATTAAGCAAGGTTGAGAGTTAACTTGGGAAACAAGGCTCTCCGTACAACCTAGAGTGCCTTCAAAGGCAAGTAATGGTTGTGCCTTGTTTCATGAGTTAAGGAAGGTCCAAGGATGCTTAATATTTGTAATTCAAGTTGACAAAGGAGGAGGGAGAGCTGAGTGGCCTTTGGATAGGAAGGACCACAAGGTCACATGCTGGACAGGATCAGGACCTATCACTTTCCCACTGTTCTGGGCGTGCCAGTCTGCCCACCAGTCTGTTCTGATTCCCCCAGCCTGTCCCTCTGATGCTCCAGTCTGCCTTCCCTTAGTTTATTAATTTATATTGTCATGTATCTCTCTTGCTTGTCTTTAAATAGGATGTAACATGTGTTCTGGATTAATTAAGTGAATGAAAACACTTCTTCTCTATTCTGGTCGAATTCTCCTCTCTCTCTCTCTCTAGTTCTTCATGAGTTTTTCATGTTCTTCACTTAGTTACTCTCTGAATCTCTAATTCTCACATGGTATCAGAGGTATAAGCTCCTGAAACCTATTCTCTCTTACTCTCTCTTTCTTATTCCGCAAACTACAAAGCTACTCTGATAATTTTCGAAATTCTTTTTGTTTTTTTCCACCGTTCTTGAGCTGTTCTTGCTGTTCTTGAGTTGTTCTTGATGGATTTGACAGAAAACTCAAAACTAGTGATGATTCCTGTTACTCTCAAGGGAACTAACTACCTACTGTGGGCAAGACTAGCTAAAACTACTCTTGGAGGCAGAGGCCTCTGGGAAGTTGTTGAAGAAGGCAAGAGGCCAAAGAAGTGTTAGAATTGGGACAATATGAGGAGAATAGAAGAGAATGATTGAGTTTAGGTGATATTTGTGTGAAGAACAATGAAGAACAGAGTAAGAACAAGAGAATATGATTTTGGACAGTGTAAGAGAGAGGGAGGAGAGAGAGTGACGAATTGGAGAGTAAAAGAGAGAGAAAGGAAGATTATTCTCCTTAATATTATTTCTCAGCTTGCACATTACATATATAGGGAAACCAGAGAGAGAGGGGACAGTGACGCAAATAATAAACAAAGGTATACATTATTTAAATCAGTTATGGATGCCTGAAAGTGATAGTACCTAACAGCTCTCTTCTCCCCATTCAGAACATGTGATTCTTCTCTATTTGAATTCAAACCTTGCCAACTCCTCTCCAACAGTCCTCTTAGCATCTGAATACATTCTGGACGAAATCACATCAGTTCCCTGCCTCTCAAGGCAAGTTAGGGCAGAGTTGGTTACTTGTGGTCCAAGACTGTACGGAATTTCTTTTCTCTCAAGTAACCACATCATCTGATCTTCTCTTGTCAATGCGTCTTCTTCTCTTTGGTTCTTCATCTCAATACTCCCCCTCAAGCTTGATCCTAGGAACTGATCAAGCTTGGAAACATGAAGAACCTCCCTCATTAAAACCTTAGTGTGAAAACCCCAGTGGGACAAAAACACACTAAGGAAAAAGAGTAGAGGTCTCCATGCTAGAAGAGCCAGTGAGATGTGAGGTCTATGAGTCCCAACTTAGAGTGGATGAACTCACAGACTTTGGTGCTTGCTGCTTTGGTAACAATGTCAGCAAGCTGGTCTTCACTTCTTGTGTAACAAGGTAGGATGATTTGCTTCTCCACAGCCTGTCTAACCTTGTGGCAGTCTACTTCAATATTTTTGGTTCTTTCATGGAAGACTGAGTTACTGTGATGAGGACATAGAACCAGACATCAACATTCCTGTCCTAAGAAGATCACCTAGAACAAGGTCAGGAACTAAGAGGATCGTTGCTGGATTCTGTGAAGCCGTTGAGGGACTGCTTACCAAGTACCACATCAATCCCAACTTAGATGAACTCACTAACCGTCTAGACCAGCTCTCTATCTCCGGATCAGATGCTAAAGAAGACCCACCATATATTATACAAGAAGGCCCAAGGGAGAATACTACTATATGGTCCATTTTACCTTGCAAGGAGATGGTTTCCTTATTCACCATCTCTCCCCTTAAGTGATACGTTGAGTTTCAAGACAAGAGGCAAGCTTCTAAACGACCACACTTCATCCCTCAAGCTTGCATCCGAATGGGAAGTAAGGTAAGCACATTTCAATATTAATACATATATATTTGATTTACCTTGCAGGATTAAGTCTTTTATTTCATTTGAATAAATCAAGGCATTGTTTAGCCTATAGTTTTCAATTAGGTCCTAAGATTGAGTCATGTCATTTATTTGCTTCAAAGACCCCTAGAAGGGTACACTGCATTGGCGATTATATAAGCCCCTATAAGCAGTCTTGTAACACTCAACTTTTATGAAATAAACGAGTCAGTTTGCCCTAGCAAATAACCTAAGTCTTTTGAGAGTATGTGAGAAGCAGCCTTGAGAGCAAATCGTGTTTATCAAGTTCCATTCCATAGAACTTGTGGTTACACTTCATTCCATCCGATTGTGTGATTCAATCAACCTCCTACCTTCCATCTCCATTGCTTGTTCTTGTTGGGTTGTTTTATACGAACAAACAACTTGAAATCCATCTCCATCCCCACGCCATCCATCATCCATTGAGATAGTAAGTTGGTTCATACGACCAAGTACTATTTTCCATCTCCATTGGCTTCCTCTTGCAAGTATCCATAACCGGATCCATCTCCCACCTCCTCCACTCTGCCACATCCATCCATCTCCAATCCATCTTCCATTACAACCGATCCTTGATCCGTCCACTTATCCAGCCAGCTTGAGAAGGGTCCATTTTGTGCCGATATCATGCTGGCAATATGAATGACAGCCTGATTGTCACAGTGCATTGTGATAGGTGTTGTAGTCTCAATGCCCAAGTCTTCAAGCAACCCCTTTATCCAAATCAACTCGTTTGTGAGCTTCCTCATTGCTCTATACTCAGCTTCAGCACTTGAGCATAACACAATCTTCTGCTTCTTGCTCTTCCAAAGTACCAAGTTGCCTCCAATGAAGGTGCAATAACCAGTAGTTGATCTCCTATCAACCCTATCTTCTGCCCAATCAGCATCACAATAGCCTACAATCTCTGTGCTTCCATTGCAAGTCATCCATACACCCTGACCAGGAGCCTCTCTCAGATATCTCAAGATTCTTTCCACCATGTTCCAATGATGAACCTTAGGCGCCTGCATGTGTTGACTGACTTGGTTCACTGCAAAGCAGATATCTGGCCTTGTCCTTGTAATGGTTAGATAAATGAGTTTCCCAACCATTCTCCTATACTGCTTCACATCACCATAAGGTTTGTCCTCAAACTCCCCCTCTCTAAGTACTTTGTAGCCTTCTTCCAATGGTGTTTTGGCTGCTCTTCCTCCAAGGTTTCCTGCCTCAGTTAAAAGATCAAGTGTGTACTTCCTTTGAGACAGAAAGAGCCCCTCTTTAGAGTGGCATACTTCAATCCCAAGGAAGTACTTGAGTTCACCTAAATCTTTAATATCAAAAACAGACTTTAGGAATACCTTGGTTTCTTTGATGCCTTTTTTGTCACTGCCTGTGATGATTATATCATCTACATAGATCAAGATGACTACAATCCCTCTTGGACCTGTGAGTGTAAACAAGGTGTGATGAGCTTCTGATTTCCTGAAGCCTCTTCCATTCAGTGTAGTACTCAACTTGTGGTACCATGCTCTTGGAGATTGCTTCAACCCATAAATTGCTTTCTTGAGTCTTAGAACATTTCCAGGTTTTACCAAGTTCTCTAGACCAGGAGGTGGGTGCATATAAACTTCATCTTCTAACTCTCCNGCCTCTTCCATTCAGTGTAGTACTCAACTTGTGGTACCATGCTCTTGGAGATTGCTTCAACCCATAAATTGCTTTCTTGAGTCTTAGAACATTTCCAGGTTTTACCAAGTTCTCTAGACCAGGAGGTGGGTGCATATAAACTTCATCTTCTAACTCTCCTTGAAGGAAAGCATTCTTGACATCCATCTGCCACAATTCCACTCCAAATTTGTTTCAAGTGATAGGATGATACGAATTGTATGCAGCTTGGCTACTGGTGCAAATGTGTCAACATAATCCTCTCCATATGTCTGAGTGAAGCCTCTTGCAACCAGTCTTGTTTTGCACCTATCCACCTTTCTATTTGGTAGAAACTTGATAGTGAACACCCACTTGCTTGACACAGCTTTCTTGCCCTTTGGGAGTTCACTCTTATACCAAGTATCATTGTGTATCATGGCATTTATCTCATCTCCAACTCATTTTCTCCACACCTCAAGCTCCATTGCTTCTGCATATGATCTTGGTACATATGCTTCATCTAAACCAACAATGAAAGCTTGATGCTCAGATGAGAATTGTGCAAAGGAGCATACTACTGAAGTGGGATGAGCTACTGCTTGACTGTTGAAGTAGACTCTTGTGTTCACCCAATTAGAAGGATCGTTCCTTATCCTTGTGCTTCTTCTCAAAGGTTGAACCTGAGCTTGTTCCTTTTGCTGCTCTTGTTCCTCATGAACTTGGGCAGTCTCCTGATCTTGTGCACTCTCCTGATCATGACCATCTGAACCTTGTTGCTGTTCTGGTTCTTGTTCATTGCCCCCTAGAGGATCAGGATGAGGGACTTCATCAGCCTCTTGTACAGTCTCTTGATTAGGAGCAACTTCTCTGGTCGCCCCCTTTTCCTTTGATAAACTGATTCCAAGATTCTCCAAGATAATTCTCAGGTTATTGGCCCTATCTGATGCTTGAGACAGATCTTTGAGCTCATCCCAATTCTTCTCAGCATAGAACCCTTTTCCCTCCATAAACTTGACATCTCTAGAGACGAGCACTTTTCTTGCTTCAGGATTGTAGCACTTGTATCCTTTTTGCGTGGGGGAATAGCCTATGAAAATACACTTCATGCTCTTTGCTTCTAGTTTATTCCTTTGCTCCCCAGGTATTAGCACAAAACAGGCACATCCAAACACTCTAAGGTGATCAATTGATGGTCTGGTTTGGTTCAACACTTCATAAGGAGATATATCCTTCAACACCTTGGTAGGAATCCTGTTGATCAGATAGCATGCTGTCACCACAGCATCACTCCAGAATCTCTTAGGAACATTTGCATGGAACATCATTGATCTAGCAACCTCCATCAGATGCCTATTCTTCCTTTCAGCCACTCCATTTTGCTGAGGTGTATAAGGACAACTTGTTTGGTGAACTATGCCATGTTTTGCCAAAAGATTCTTGAAAGCATGGCTTGTATACTCTCCTCCATTGTCTGACCTTAGTACCTTCACATTAGCCTTAAAGTGGTTAGTAACATAAGATTGAAAGTTCATAAAAGCATCTAACACACGATCCTTAGATGGAAGCAATGTAATCCATGTGTACTTTGATTTTTCATCAATAAAGGTGACAAAGTACTTGTGATTATCCCTAGACAAACAAGGAGAGGTCCACACATCAGAATGAATTAAATCAAAACATTTTTCATATATTGTTCCTGATGTTGGAAACACAGATTTGCAATGCTTTCCTAAAATACATGCTTCACATTCTAGATGACTAAATGACATATTAGGCATCATGAGTTCTAATGCACGTGAGTGTGGGTGGCCTAATCTAGCATGCCAAGTAGTGCTATCACATAGATTAGTACTGGTCATGCATAAAGGAGTAGAAGAAGTAGAGTAAGAAAGCTTAGTCTTTTGGAGATGGTATAAACCATCTTTGATGTTGCCTTCTCCAATCACCTTCCCTGTCTTAAGGTCCTGAAACTCAACATCATTAGGCCTAAAAACCACCTGACAATTCAGGTCAACAGTGGCCTTTTTCACTGAGAGTAAGTTAGAAGCAAAACCAGGCATATAGAAGGCAGTGGAATCCCTATCAAACAAATTAAGGTTCCCTACTCCTTCTGTGTTTACCCTATCTCCATTTGCTATTGTAACATTTCCTAAGGCAGGCCTAATATCAGTAATAAGACTCCTATCACTAATCATATGATGACTAGCTCCTGAGTCTATTATGATTGGCTTAGAGATAAGGGAATGTGTACCAGACTTCTTTGAGGAGATAATGGCCTTGGCTGCTTTGATCAGTGACTCAATATCACTCATTCTGATGGGGCCATCATTGATCACAGCCTTGCTCCAGCTTTCTCCTCCATTAGAGTCACTGATCAGTGCTGAATACATAGATACGCCTTTGAGACATGATTGATCATTCACTTCTCTTCTGAGTTTTATTCCACCAGACTTGAAATCAAAGCAGCTTGGTTTGATGTTTTTCCTGACATGTCTCTTCTTGGTTTTCTTTAATCCAGGTAACACCACCATCCTTCCATTCTTGTTGTGCATATCGTTGAAAGCTGGCTTGCTTTCCCTTGTAAACAGGTTGTGTGATGTTTGTTCTCTCTGAACTAGAGCACACACACCATCTAGGTCAGGGAGTTTCTCTGCCCTGAGAACATGCTTGATCAACTGGTTGTAGGATGGACTTAGATTCAAGAGAAGACTGAAGACCTTGTCTTGTTCATATCTTTCTCTTATGACATCTGGATCAGTAGAGAAGGGCCTCAGTGTATCCAGCTCTGCCCACAAGCTTCTGTACTTGCCAAAGTATTGATTAAACTCCACTTGCTCCTGGCTCAATTTGTTGATAATCTTCTTGACTTCAAACACCCGGCTCAGGTTGGAGAAGTTTCCATAAACAATTTTAAGACTCTCCCACAGCTCCTTGGCGGTTTCACAGTGTGAGTAAGCCTCCAAGATAGATTCTGATAAAGAGTGATGAATGATCTCAAGTGCTAGCTGGTCTTCTTGAACCCACTTGTCTTCATTCTTCAGGTCATGCGCCTGTTTCTCCTCTTGAGCCATCCTCTTTGAAGCTTCAGCCTTTATGATATGGCTGTCCCAAAGTCCATGGCTCCCTAAGGTAACTCTGGCCACTCTTGACCACAGCAGATAGTTAGAACCCTCAAGGGTTACTGGAATAAGAATTCTTGTCTCCATTTCCATGGCTGGTTTTCTTTTATCCGATGGACAAAGATTAAGGAACCAGAGACTGGAGAATAGATTTTTAAAACAAGAAAGAGTTTAGAAACTCAGATTAAATCAAGAATTTATGGAAATGGAAGATGGTAAATAGAGGTTTTGAAACAGGGTATGAAAAACAGAGTAAAGAAAAACAGAGTGAGAAAACACAGAGTATGATTGCGGAAGTTGAGTGAGAAAAAAGAGATCTCAAGAGCTTAGTGCTCTAATACCATGTTAGAATTGGGACAATATGAGGAGAATAGAAGAGAATGATTGAGTTTAGGTGATATTTGTGTGAAGAACAATGAAGAACAGAGTAAGAACAAGAGAATATGATTCTGGACAGTGTAAGAGAGAGGGAGGAGAGAGAGTGACGAATTGGAGAGTAAGAGAGAGAGAAAGGGAGATTGTTCTCCTTAATATTATTTCTCAGATTGCACATTACATATATAGGGAAACCAGAGAGAGAGGGGACAGTGACACAAATAATAAACAAAGGTATAC
The DNA here is from genome assembly GCA_012274485.2 of Sinapis alba. Lineage (NCBI taxonomy): Eukaryota > Viridiplantae > Streptophyta > Magnoliopsida > Brassicales > Brassicaceae > Sinapis > Sinapis alba. Next base: position 25,180 of record MU108322.1, read on the forward strand.
ATTATTTAAATCAGTTCTGGATGCCTGAAAGTGACAGTACCTAACAGCTCTCTTCTCCCCATTCAGAACATGTGATTCTTCTCTATTTGAATTCAAACCTTGCCAACTCCTCTCCAACAGTCCTCTTAGCAGCTGAATACATTCTGGACGAAATCACATCAGTTCCCTGCCTCTCAAGGCAAGTTAGGGCAGAGTTGGTCACTTGTGATCCAAGACTGTACGGAATGTCTTTTCTCTCAAGTAACCACAGCATCTGATCTTCTCTTGTCAATGCGTCTTCTTCTCTTTGGTTCTTCATCTCAATAAGAAGATCATCCTAGGAGAGGATGGTAAAGAAGTTGTGACTGCTGAGGCTGGCGACAAGAAGAAAGATCAGGAGGATCTCAGGGTGTTGTCCATTCTTCAGTCAAGTCTTGAAGCCTCAATCCAGGAAGCTTACTCCTACTGTGAAACCTCCAAGGATCTGTGGGACACACTTCAGAAGGTTTATGGTAACCGGTCTAACATCAGTAGAGTGTTTGAAGTCAAGAGGGCCATCAACACTCTCAGTCAAGAGGACACTGATTTTTCTAAACATTTTGGGAAGTTTAGATCCCTGTGGGCAGAGCTGGAAATGTTTAGACCAGCTACTGTTGATCATGAGGTGCTTAATGAAAGGAGAGAACAAGATAAGGTCTTTGCCTTGTTGTTTACTCTCAATCCAGCCTATGGAGACCTGATTAAGCACATCCTAAGGAGTGATAAACTCCCAACTCTTGAAGAAGTATGCGCTCAGGTTCAAAAGGAACAAGGCTTTGTGGAGCTATTTGGAGGCAAAGGAGATCTTGTTCTTGCAAACCAGGCTGAAGGTGTTGCAAACAAAGGCTCCTACAAGCATGATGACAAGAAAATATGGGTATGCGACCACTGCAAGAAGAAAGGCCATGGGAAGGACAAATGCTGGATACTTCACCCTCACCTCAAGCCTCAAAAGTTCAGGACACCATACCATGAAGCAAGAGCCAATCTCTCTAGTGATGTGGGTGAACCATCTACCCCAGGGACTATGCGCTCAAACAATGCTGCTGGTGAGGGAAAGGCATTGACTTCCAGTAGCTGTTCAAGCTTGAGGAACACTCAAGATGAAGCCATCAAGCGGTCTGATATTGAGGCTCTCATCAAGATCCTCAAGGACAACTCTGGTAACAAACTTGGTATCTCT
>MU108323.1:0-29397 GCA_012274485.2 Sinapis alba
GCAGCGTGAATCAAGTGTGGCAGATCGGCGGGAATGTCACTAGCGGTCGGCCGGGAGTGCATCCTATGAATCCGGCGAACATGGCCTCTACAGGGGTGTTGAGATTGACTGGTTCTGACGCTCCGAGCTCTGCTCCAAGCTCTGGTCCCGGGTCTGCTCCAAGCTCTGGTCCGGGGTCTGCTCCAGGCTCTGTTCCAGGCTCTGCTCAGGGGCCGACCACTCCTGGTGCCTCGACCACTCCTGGACAGGCGAGTGGGCCAGGGAACGCGGGTTCGATGACGACTAGCGTAAATTTCGGGGTCAATTTTGGAATTTTGGTTATGTTGGCTACAGTTTTCATCTTCTGAGTTTGATTTCATAATCTTTTTACATTACTTTTTGCACAATAATGGAGCTACATACTTTTTAATTTCTAGTTTTAGAGTCATTACTTCTTTTTTTTTCTTGTTTTTGTTCCCACCTATCTCCTCTCCCCCACATTATTCTGAGTTGTTATTGGATTGTATGGACCATTATTATTATTACTATTATCTTGTCTGCTTAAAATAACTGCGTCTGCATCTCCGCCCTGTAGTGGACTTATTGCCATAGATTCACATAGATATTTATCTTGTCCTTTAACGTTTAACTCAATAGAATTCAAAAAGTTTTAGGATAAACAAAGCAACAAACACTCAAAACAACATTTTTTTGTGTGTGTTGTGTATGTTTGTCTATCTCCATTTTATTTGAAAAGTTATCAATAATTGTTTGGTTTTATTGTTGTCAATGAGTTAAAAGAGAGAGAGATAGTTGATGAGTTATTTGCACGGTAGAGATCACTTGAAGAAATAGCCACATGTGGTGCTTAAATGATGATTTTAGGAATAAACCAATGAACCATCCAACCAACTTGTGTTTGATCCCTTATTCCCATTTGACGAGGAGGTTTCTCTGTTTGGTGATTCGAAGCTTGTCAGTTCCACTTCTTCGATTCAGCTGACCGACTCAGTGAGTGGAAGCGTGGGAGGAGTGGTTTACAAGAAACCCATCAAGCTTTTCCAAGGTAAAGAGTTATCTTTCTCGACTTACTTCTCGTTCTCGATGCCCAATGAGATTGGTGATGTACTGGGTTTTGTAATGGTTCCGACCAGTTTGGATCTTAGACTACTGTTCGGTAAGAAAGACAACAGTTCCTCCTCTGCTTTAGGGTTTCTGTTCCAATACGCAAGGAACGAGACAGTTGTTGGTTTTGAGTTTGATATATCTAGTGGAGGAAACCGTGCAAGAATCTTGATGGGTAAACCTGAATCTTCTCAAATTAGAAACCTTTCCTTTGAGGGTGACTTGATGATGATGGACAATGGAGGAACGTTGAGCTGTATGGTTGATTACGAGGCGAGTTCTAAGAGAATGATGGTTCGGTTCAGAAAATCTGATTCTGTAAAGATCTATGATCCAATCTTCTCTTTCTCTGTGGACTTGGAGGAGCTATGGAATGGTGGTGAATTCATGGTGGGTTTAAGAAGCTCTACGAACGGGAACTCTTCAAATGAACATTTTCTCCATTCATGGGGGTTTGAGATAAGGCATCCTCCTCCGGCGTGGATGCATTCAGAGCCGCTTCAAGCGTATGAAGCTGTGGAGGAAGAGGGTGTGGAGAGAAACGAGTGTGTATGGGGGATGCTTGGTGTTTTGGTCTTGGGTGCAGCGTGTGGAGCCTTGGGGGGGATTGTTGGCTATGTGTCTCTGGACATTATGCGGTGTGAGGCGGCGGTCAGTGGTGGTGGTTCCAGAGGAATGTCCTGTGAAAGCTGTGTGTGGTATTGAAGAAGGCAAGAAGTAGTGATGAGTTTGGTTTGGTTATGGAAGGTTGTCTTGTGTTGTAAGTGTAAATGTAGTGTCTTTTTCTTTTTCTTCTTCCTCGTCCTTTTCATCTTCTTTAGTGACACTTCTGTGTTTTAGGTTTACTCTCTGTTTCATCGTCAAAAGACTTCATCTTCTTCACTGACTCTATCACCGGCTTTCACAGTGTTCAGATGCGTTTTCGAACAAGCAAAAAGACCAGATTGATTATGAAGCGTTGGTCTCAATTTCGGACAGTAACAGTGAGAACAGGTAGGTATCGGAAAAAAAAAGACAACTTAAATGAACCCATGTCACGGCCCATTTAAAAGTTTCGAATTTAATTAATCAATGGCATAAAAGGAGAGAGATGCAAACCGAACCGAAGGATGCTCAATTTCATCCGGTTTGCATTTGGTTTTTAAAGACGTGGGTTTGTGCTCTCTCACTCGCTGGTTTTTTAAGAATTTTGAAAAATTGTTAAAATCAAAGAAAATCAAAAGACTATAGCTCACAGAATCAGGGAGGTGGTGCTTACTTGCCAAAGGTGAGAGTGGGCAAACTTTTTTTTTTGTCAATAGAGTGAGCAATCTTAAAATGTATTTTTGTATCATTAAATTTATTTTTTTTCAAAAAAAAATTTCAGATATATAATTATATCATCACATTCTAATAGTTAGAAACTCCATTTAACAATTTTGAAGATTTTGAAATTTTTAAATATGTTGATCTAGGAAGAACAATACTATTTTTGACATCATGATGTTTTATGCATATTAATGAAAACTGCATGTGGTTTTGTTCTATTCTGCATTTTAACGGAACTGCATGTAGTTGTGTTGTTTAATTTCAGGACAGGATTCATTTCTTCATATAGTGTACGAGTGGATTTACAACTCCAGCAGAAACCAAAACTATCTTTAAGCGAAAAAATTACCTGCAGCTCTTCGTCTAGTGCTTTATTAGACACGCTACTACTTCTTTGCCCTATGAGGACGGAGGTAGGCAAGCATTTGACACGAGCAAGATGAAGCAAGCATGACAAAGGTTCATGATGGATCTGCATCAACGGTGGTGGTTTCTCCACGCGAGTAACAAACAGCCCAGTGGTGGCCTCTGTTTCTGGACCAACATGAAAGTAATGAAGACTAGCTTTTCTGCTGCTTGCTTCAAGGGACTTGTTACTGAACTTAAGCTTAGATGCCGCCACGACGAAAGGAGCCACAATAGTCGGCAGAGTCGATGCTTCCTTTGTAATAATGTCAAGCAGTTCATTGATTGCACACACTAATGCAGGAGGTTCATAGCTTCGAAGCAGAAAAACAGAGACCTAAGATAATGAAATAAATAATCAGAAAGTTAACAAATGATACAAGGAGGAGCTAAGTCATCATCACTAAAAACCTGATCAAGCTTAGACGATAGTCCCATAGCATAAGTTAGGTTACCAGAAAGACTGATGAAAAGGCATCATGTGACCTCTAAACTTAAAAATAACATAAGCAGAAGAAACTAACTTAGTTTCTTTCTCATAAGGCTTTAACTTTAGGTTTAACACAATCGACCAAGTCATCAACTAGTGAAGCAAGGAATTAACAAAAAATCACAATAACAATTGCATATCAACAAGAATCGATCATCATCTTCCACGTTTTGCAAGTAAACATAGTCGAATCCATAAAATCTTCAGCTTAAACAGTTTATCCCACGGAAGAAGCAACCAGGCAGCGACTATGAGCCAAACAAACTCAATTTCTACAGAAGCAAGAACAAACTAAAAGAGGAGGAAGAAACCTTATAAGCTCCATCTTCATCGACGAAGTGAACGACACTCCCGCCGTTTCCGCCATCTCCGACGCCGTACTTATCCAATGGAAGCTGGATCTGCTCTTCTCTGCAGATGAATTACAATGTTAGTGAATCACAATGTTAGCTGCGAAATGGAGGAAGGAGGAATCAATTTTACAGTTTACGAATCCATCGGAATCATTCCAGAGGATAACAATCTTCTCCGCTACTTTCATCGCCGACGTTGAGAGAGTTTAGTTGTTGCTTGAGGATTCAACAAAGCTGATTCAGCTTATAGCGCAAGACGCAACTATTCTTTTTCTCTATTTGCGTTATAGTCCCTCTATTTTCTAAATGTTGATTAAAACTGACATTTAGTTTTTTAAGAATTCAATTTTGATCCATTCTTCTCTTTCTCTGTGGACTTGGAGGAGCTATGGAATGGTGGTGAATTCATGGTGGGTTTAAGAAGCTCTACAAACGGGAACTCTTCAAATGAACATTTTCTCCATTCATGGGGGTTTGAGATAAGGCATCCTCCTCCGACGTGGATGCATTCAGAGCCGCTTCAAGCGTATGAAGCTGTGGAGGAAGAGGGTGTGGAGAGAAACGAGTGTGTATGGGGGATGCTTCGTGTTTTGGTCTTGGGTGCAGCGTGTGGAGCCTTGGGGACAATGTTGGCTTTGTGTCTCTGGACATTATGCGGTGTGAGGCGGTGGTCAGTGGTGGTGGTGGTTCCAGAGGAATGTCCTGTGAAAGCTGTGAGTGGTATTGAAGAAGGCAAGAAGTAGTGATGTGTTTGGTTTGGTTCTGGAAGGTTGTCTAATGTGTTGTAAGTGTAAATGTAGTGTCTTTTTCTTTTTCTTCTTCTTCCTCGTTCTGTTTCATCTTCTTTAGTGACACTTGTGTGTTTTAGGTTTACTCTCTGTTTCATCGTCAAAAGACTTCATCTTCTTCACTGACTCTATCACCGGCTCTGACAGTGTTCAGATGCGTTTTCGAACAAGCAAAGAGACCAGATTGATTATGAAGCGTTGGTCTCAATTTCAGACAGTAACAGTGAGAACATGTAGGTGTCGGAAAAAAAAAAGACAACTTAAATGAATCCATGTCACGGCCCATTTAAAAGTTCGAATTTAATTAATTAATGGCATAAAAAAAAAGAGAGATGCAAATCGAACCGAAGGATGTTCAATTTCATCCGGTTTGCATTTGGTTTTTAAAGACGTGGGTTTGTGCTCTCTCACTCGCTGGTTTTTTAAGAAATTTGAAAAATTGTTAAAATCAAAGAAAATCAAAAGGCTATAGCTTACAGAATCAAGGAGGTGGTGTTTACTTGCTAGAAGTGAGAGTGGGCAATTTTTTTTTTTGTCAACAAAATGGGTAATCTTAAAATGTGCTTTTGTATCATCAAATTTATTTTTTTTCAAAAAAAAATTTCAGATATATAATTATATCATCACATTCTAATAGTTAGAAACTTCATTTAACAATTTTGAAGATTTTGAAATTTCTAAATATGTTGATCTAGGAAGAACAATACTATTTTTGACATCATGATGTTTTATGCATATTGATGAAAACTGTGTGTGGTTTTGTTCTATTCTGCATTTTTAATGAAACTGCATGTAGTTGTGTCGTTTAATTTTAGGAATGAATTCATTTCTTCATTTAAATGCAACAGGCTAACCCAGAAGTGAGTGTGAACGAGTAAAATAAGTCTTCGTTCAGTCAGTCATCTCGTGACACAGATCAAATGTCACAAACATTCACATGTATCAGAATCTGGATTCAATGAGACCACAGCTCTGAACACGACACAGCTCAATTACAGCAACCTTATCAGCTCCGGAATCAATTTTACAGTTTACTCGAGAGAGGAGGTTGGATTAGAGATCAGAGCATCGGCGATGGTTGCCGCAAATCCATCGGAATCATTCCAGAGGATAACAATCTTCTCCGCTACTTTCATCGCCGTCGTAACTTGAGGATTCAACAAACGCTGATTCAGATTATAGCGCAAGACGCAACTATTCTTTTTCTCTTTTTTTGCGTTATAGTCCCTCTATTTTCTAAATGTTTATTAAAACTGACATTTAGTTTTGTATTAATTTAATTTTGAACCATCCTCGTCTATATTCATGGATGAGCAATGCAAACATCACAAAAGTATATATTTTGATATCTTCTATAAAACAACAAAGCTTATCTTCTAAAGAAGAAATGATTCACAACAGAATCAGAGAGCAAAGATGGTTTTTAAGGAATCTATCAAAGCTTTTACAATTTATGTGTGGTTCCAACGTTAGACATTATTTTCATGTAGGTTTTATTTATAATATTGCATATTTACAATCCAAAATATACAATCCCAATAACCATCATTATGAACACTTTGGGATACAATTCCCCCTTTTCACCAAGTATGGTTTACATAGATAGAATGAATAACAATGAGGCTGAGTTTGTGCATAAAACCTCGAGTCTCCTTTTAATTATTTGCTTTTCCCCAACTTCTTGGGAAAGGAATGGCGTCTTTGATATCAGGAAGCCCAGTCGCAAACAGAAGCATATGTTCCATCCTTAGGCTTATCCCTGAATGTTTCACTGTCCCATGCCTCCTTAAATCTAAGTACCACTCGTACTTCTCCCTTGGTGTTGATCCAAGTTCCCTGATCCTTGCATCCAAAAGCTCAAACCGTTCTTCATTTTGGCTCCCACTGATCACAACACCAACCTGCAAAAAGACTTAAACGTTGAGATTCCTAACTACTTTTAGACCAAAGTTTGTTTTGCTTCTCTTCTCACCTTTGGTACGACCAGATCAAAAGCTGCTACAGTCTTCTTATCGTCATTCAACCTTATGTAAAACGGTTTAACTTCTTTTGGGTAGCTATGTATAATTATTACAGAGCCCTTGCAGATCTCATCAGTTAGATAACTGCAGCATTAAGCAGTGAACAGAGAATATCAGAATCAGATCTTGAGACAAAGACTCAGAATAAGCAAAACAGTATACCTGAGATGCTCCTCTGTTAAAGCAAAGCCCCACTCAGGCTTGGTCTCGAATGTTCTAGTGGTTGCCTTTTTATAGAGAATGAGATCATTATATGATATATATCAACAAACTATTTGCGATTTTGAAAGTGTTTTTACCTTTTGCAGAAGACTAATCGCTTCAGTATAAGAGAACCTCAGAAGAGAATTGGAAGCTGTTGCTTCAAGACGTGTGGTAACGGTCTTGTCAACTCGTTTAGATATGAATTTCATGTCTTCATGAAGATTCTCCAGAAGATATTTGCATAGGAACTTGAAGAACTCATCAGCACAGTCCATAGCATCCTGTAACATCCAAAAGAAACAAGTTACCATTAAGTGGCATTTACCAAAAAAACAAAACAAATGTTATCTTATTACATCCAATTCAGAAAAAGCCATCTCAGCTTCCACATTCCACATCTCTGCCAAATGCCTTGCATTGTCGATTTTTTCAGCTGTGAATCTCGGTCCAAAGGTATAAACCTTCCCAAGCGAAGAAGCATAGCTCTCAAGATGGAACCTCCCAGACACAGTCAGATAAGTGTCACAACCAAAGAAATCTTTCGAGACATCAAACTTCTCAGGCTTGATCAGAGTTACTGCCTTTGGTTTTTGTTTCTTCTCAAGCTGAGCTGCAAGGTCGGTTGTTTTCTTCAAGTCGTGTATGGCAGCAGCCAGAGCTTCTCGGTTGCTGTCAGATCTCTTCAGGTGATCAATGAGTCTACTCTTCTCCTTTATTGCAGCCTTTACTGTGTCAATGCTAAACCCATCATGCTTCTTCTTCTCGTCTTTATCATCAGTTTTATCACCTAAGAGAGTAGTGACTCTAAACATCTCGCCAAATCCAGTGGTTGTGATGACTGGTACTTGAACATACTGAAACCCATTAGATTGAAAGAACGTGTGGCTCGCTAAGGTTAACGCACTGTGGACTCGAGTCACCGACCCAACCTGCACACCAAAAACAGAATACAAAATCTATATCAGATATAAGAAGAAAAACAAAAACAAGCTTTCAATAAAACGTTGAAATATATAGAATCACCGTAGTTGTGCGGGGCCTGAAATGAGAGAAGTCTCTAAGCAAATGCAGAGGAAGTTGTTTCTTGGACAAAGGATACTTCTCTGGATCCACTGTTCCTATGTGAAGAAGCTTCTCTGTCTCAAGCTCGATTACGTGTTTTGCAGAAGCAGCTAGTGGTTGTCTTAACACACCTTCTGCTACGATACATGTCCCTAAAGACATAAGCTGAGTTACTGGAACATTCGACATTGCAGAATCAACAACAACCTGGAAGAAAATAAATGTAAATTTAGCTCTCATTGACATTTATAGAACACCTTTTTTACCAAAACTTAACTGATATCTAGACTGAAACTAAGCATTTTATAGAAAATTAGCAATTAAGCAAATTATTCTATATTTTTATATATTTTACATTTGTATTAAATATTTTAGTTTTTTTAAATTTAGTGATAAAAATATTTTAATAAATTATAAAAATCAAATATATCTAAAAAAGAAATTCAATAAATTTATTGATTTCTATTAATGATTGAACATATTAAACTAATTTAGAGCAATTTAATCAATTTAGAATGATTTAAATTAATTTGAATCGCATAAATTAAATTTTATGATAATCGTTTATTATATACCCGATATGCCACCTGGTATAATTTTTCAGATTATTGCTATTATCAAACCTGGAGACTGGAGACAGAGGATCCATCACTGATCAAGAAGTATATAATATACTCCGGTGATGACGTGGCTTTCTGACCGGCGATCTCCGGTTTATCGAAGATCGGGTAAGTCTTCCCGCCGCCGCTCAGGACATCGAAAAGTTTTTTGAAAATATTCATCTTTGACTGTATGATCTCCGTGCAGCTAACGTTGGACTTCGTCGTCGACGACGGTGGAGGGACGGCTAGTGACGGCGGCGGAGGTGGAGAGTCTTTCTTAACAGCTCTAGAAGATTTAACCCACCCGCCAATCACAACCCTTTTCCCGGCTAATCTTGCGCCGCGGTCGCTGCGTTCGAGGAGAGTCTTTAACTCGACCCGGTTCGAATACTTCGAAAGGGTAACGGGTTTCGGAGAGATGACGTCATCTTGCTCTTTCTGATGGGTTAGTCCGTGAGAATCCATAGGAAGAAGAAGAAGAGGTTGAGAAGGAGATTTGAGTGTGGAGAGGTTGCTTGGATTTGAGTAATCAAAAGCGAAGAAGAGAGATTATATATCAACATGATTACTTGAAGATTAATTCACTTGAGAGAAGAGAGATTAGAGGAAGGTTAGATTGTTGGGAGAAGGTAAAGGATTGCTTTTTTTTTTTGTTCTTGCGGAGAGACAAGAGAGGGAGAGAAGACAAGGTTTGGTCTTCTTCAAGGAAGTTTAGATTCGCGGGAAACTGTTAGAGATGATGATAATTATTAATTTTAAAACCTGGTCATATTTAAATGTAATTACGAGGCCCGAGTGGCCCAATAGGTACCCATTTAGATTACAATCTGGTGGTTAATAAGTGCGTAAACATAGCCCAAAATAATACTAGCTGGTTATTTTAAAAAGGATGTACTGGATAAAATAAATAATTATGTGGAATTTAAAAAAATGAAAAGATGACTGAATTGGAATAAAAATTATAAGTAGAATAAATAATTCTCTCGAGTCATAATGTTGGAAGAAGGCAAATCTTAAAGAAGAGGATGATTAATTCTAATAGTTCTCTAAATGGATATTGAGTCAGTTTCTTCTAGGATATTCTAAATTCGGACTTATCAAATCAATGTTTCATAAATTTATAATGGTCCAGTAAGTGATTTAAGATGGAGTATTACGGATTAAATAGATGCTAATTTTTTTTATTTTTTTTATAGTTGTAGCAGAAGTTTCTCAATTTTATATGTTGAAATATANACACCTAATCTCGCGTGTTTTTGCCATTTGAAATATAATTTTAAAAAATGTGAGCTTGATCTGGAGAAACAGAAATCTCTGTGCTGATTTTCCAGCAATAAACATTATTTGAGAAACATAATTTTTCGTGCCAATTCTCTATCAATAGAGGCCAAAAACGAGAAACATAATATTTTCCATGTAAACCAGACATAATTTTGTAAAAATAAATAATAATAAACGGGTTATTGTATCGACTGTAATTAGGTATGATCTTGTCAGTAAGCAGTTGAAAGACCAAAGAAAAGAGTATGAATGGGGCCAGTTCACCTGTAAATTGCAATGATGGTTACCACGAGGCTACACGCCGAACAAATCACAACTTGGATAATTTACCTTTTTAATAACATATTCTCTCCAACTAAACGTAGTCTTGAGGTCTAGAATTTGCAGACGGAAGCAACATATTTAACTAATACCAAGTTGGAAATAAATATCTTAAGTAACCTAACTAATCTCTATAGATTGAAAGCTTTTCATAGAGTGTGGCCAATGATCGAGCAAAATGCCAATCTCTAACTGAACTAATGGAAGATTTGGATAAGTAGCAAGGAATCGTTAAGTCATTATATATAAATATGTGATATGAGGCAGTTCAATAGCTGTAAGATCAATCTTAAACTTGATTAATACTATAATATTCTGAGATGGGAATGGAATATTTTCTAAAAGTTTTACCTCCCCTCCTACACACCATAGGCCTTAATGATGCTCATAATCATTGCCTCATTCAATTATTAAAAGCTCTTTTGATTCCAAGCTTTACACATCATCAATCATCACACACTCACTTCTCCTACTTATAGATCCACGTTCAAGAACTTGGAAAATAAGAAGAACAAAGAAAACAACAAGAAGAAGAAGAAAGATGGTAAGAAGAAACGCAGTTCATGCCACTTCAAGTCTTCCTTCAAGGCTGTGGTGGCCGCAGCAAAGGAGGAAAGGAAAACGGGCCGTCGTGAGATTAGGAAACCGGCGACGAGGGTTCTTGGTGGGGCAACCGCGGACGGTGGTGCAGAGATGGAGGATGAACATCGGAAAGCCGTTGAAGATGATGAGAAATATCATTGTGGGAATTATCTCAAATGGTGGAAATGTTAAGTTTTTAGATGCTTATCTTTGGTCTTTACCGTTCTTACGTCCTCAATTGTTTCCACTATGTTGACCATTTGTGTTAATTATACCAAACTCTAATTGTAAAACTGTAATATGTTTCTTGTATTTTTTTTTCCTTTTCCCACTATTTTGTATGAATCTAAATATTGGTTTTATAATAAAGTTTTATGCTTGCTATGATTTTTCTTTGTTCAACGAGTGGAAGTTTATTGGAATTAGAACAACTTGTGTTTTAGTTATTTTTGTTTGTGTCGTGATTACTATAGAGAGGAATCTTTTACTTTACTAGCTGACCAATTTTAACTCGACTTCTAAATATACATCTTACCACTGAAAAATTCCAAAAGTTTGTAGCTATAACATAGATTAGTACTCCCTCCGTTTCATATTATTATACATCTTAAGAAAACATATGATTTTGTATATTTCTAAAATAAAAACACAATTACTTATACATTTAACTATATTTCAACCAATAGAAAAATAAAGTGGATAATCTTATTAATAAATTTTGCATTAAAACTCTAAAATAACACTTATTTAGAAACGATTTTTTTTTACCTACAACAGCAACTAATATGAAACGGAAGGAGTATTCAATAAAAATGCTTTTCAATAAATTTTCTCAAGATTAAAGGTATTTTCACTTCTACATTAGTCTTTAACTTTGCCACTAAAATTATAAGAATACTATGTCTGAAAATTTTATCAAGTCTAATTAAAAACCAAAGCAATTCGTGATTTTCTAGTAAACCAATTACAAAAGTCTGACAAACATAAGATAGAAAATTAGTTACACGGAGGAAAATTGGCAGAACATTTTCCAGGTAACTGGAGAGCGAGAGTATGGTCAACGCCAGGAATAGATGGTCCATTGGCAATAACGCATAGACAAGGCTGACCAAGCGTTTTGATGGCAGTGCAACATGGCTCGTTCGGAGACAATGTGCTAAACGGCACAACTGATAGTGTACATGGCACGAGTTCAATCAAAGCCGACAAAAATGTTCGACCACATGGGTGTGCTAAAGCCTCTTTGACCAGCAGGCCTGCCTCGACCAGAACCATAAGAACCATCACTGTAAGAACCTGTGTTTTTCTCATTTTAATAATTTACTTCTAGTTTTGAAAATATGTTTGAAAAGGTGAGTCTCATTATATAGCTTGTAAGAAGAATGTTCGCATGAGTAACCTAATGGAGTTGGAGTAGATGGATCATGAAACTTGGGGTTTATTCTCGTCTATATTTTAATATATGTTCATCCAAGTCACGGGGCTTACTCACCATTTTAAACTAATAGGTCTCACTATCATGATGGCCTGGTGGCATTCTCATCTGCGTGACTGTGTTCTAAGCCATGTAATCAATGAGTGTTTAAAAGTGGTCTTGTTACGAGTTTGACTAGAACACAAACATAAAAAGTTGAATATCTCAGTGTCTCACTAGCTTAAACTCACCATCCCTCTTTTTAACCACTACATTAAACTAATAATCCCTCTTGATCACTTACGTCTACAGCACGATAGCTACGAAGGAGCTTGAGACAGTGAGTAATATAAAATATCTCCTGATTGGAATAATTTTGTGTTACTGTTTCATTGATACGTCTAATAAATTCAGACAGTGACTTCCGAAGCCAAGCTGGAGAGAGACTTCGACTTCATGGTCAGAGTCCTATTATGTCACACTTGATTGGACTGTAAAACTCTAGGGATCATTTAACCAGAAACAAAGCAACCAGATATTCTGTGAACTCCAGAGACTTATTTGGCTATATATACGATAATATCTGTGAAGATATAGACACAAAAATACAATAAAGAAAAAAACATTCATCACCTCACATCACTGTTATCATCAATCACTTCAACCACACATGGACCAATCCTTCAACATCTTTTCCAAACAAAACCAGATAATGTTTTTTTCTTCCCATCTAACTTCCGCTCACAGATTCTCTCGGTTCAGTCCCCCTCACGACCTGAAAGTACTATACAGAAACAAAACTGGAATGGGAAGAGCATTTGACCTTGAATCATGCTTTCAGATTTGAGACCAAAACAGTACAAAGTATCTTCAAGAATTGATGAGAACCCTATCTTTCTGGTATAGTATAACAACATGTTCTTAAAACACTCCGGCTAGATAATGTTTCTCCCAGTAGTTTCATCTACTTGATACAATGACAACATAGAAGCCTGAACCTGCAATAGCCATTGTAGACACATTAGTTCATTTTCCACCATATCAATGAATATGGTTAATTCAAAAAGTTTCAAAAACCATCTTTCCTAGTTCCATAGATTTTATAATATCATGTCTCTAACTTAGGACTGAGCAGACAAAACCAAAAACTGAACCACCCGAACCCTATTCAAATATTTGAATCCAGCTAAATAATACACGAATGGATATCCGAAAATATGCAGTAACTTGGATATCAAATATTAACTTAACTCAATAATATCCGAAAAACTCGAAAATTCAAACACTAACTAAATACCCAAAACTGACTTTGGAATGAGAATCTATTAGGGACAAAAGTTTCACTTCCGAAGTTGGAATAGATATTAACCGTTATATAAGAGACGAGACAATACTCTTATCACCAATTGATTTTATGTTCGATCACATTCTACAGAGACATTCATACGAGAGGAGACAAATACTCAGACTTCAAAATAACCAATCATACCTCATTTTCACCGCGAACCGCAAAGCAATCTCTCGGCGTATCAAACAAAGACAATGAGTATTGCTTGTGAATAACACCAACGTCGAAGTAGATAAGGCCAGAGCTCGGCACGTCAACTCTGATTCCTTTAACCGGAAACCACAGGAACAGCTCTTGCGCCGATATTCCCGACAAGTCAGCCACGTGAGAGTAACCTATCGTCCCCGTGACATTCACGTCATAGCGAAGCTCTGTCTCGTATTTAGCATCGCACGACTGTTTCAAATAAACAGAGAACCGTCCCGTTTTGCTGTCGAAGTTGAACTCCGTCACGCCTTTCGGGAATATCCCCAACGGTAAGCCGTTCTCCTTGAGGATCTCGTAGATAGACTCGTCCTCGGTGGAGATCGAGATCACGGCGGCGATGATGATGGAGAAACAGAGAATCGTTACTTGAAGAATACGAATCATCGTTCTATTTTTGAGAACTCACGATTACGATATTCTTTTGCTGATCTGTTTTGTTTCGTTATGAGGAAGAAGAAGAAGAAGACATTTTGCTGACAGCTTGAAACAGAGTGGAACGAGTTTTGTTTTGTCAAATTATTGATGGAGCAATGATCCTCTGCTTCTCTGACCATTGATAGGTCAACCAATGAATGAAAGCCACGTGTGTTATTGGTTTTAAATGTGGACCGTATCACATGGGAACAAAAGAGGCATGGGTTTAGGGTGGATCGAGAGATGCGGCAATACGAATGTAAAATAGTTTTGGTTTCGTGTCTTAAAAGCATCAGAATACATGCGAGAATTAGATGCTTATGTAAACTAAGCGAATAATCTTTTTTGTGAAAATGTTGGAAGAGACATCACGATCAGAGGCAGTAGTTCATTTGGGCTTTCTCGTTAGTCTTTCTTTTAAGATCACAGTGATACTATGTCCATAGAGTTTTTTGGATAATAGTAGGTATCTAGGGCCTAGGCCCAAATAATTATTTAGAGAATTGATACCAATGAAATTCTGTTTCTATAATCTAAAATGTTGAAAGTTCTGCATCTTTCGTTAGGCTTAGATAACGTTATATGATTCTGCATTAGACTCGTAGATTCTGCTTTTAGGGAAAGGAATAAGGTATAATGAATGAGTGTGGCATCTTTATGCTCATGGTTTGTTAGGTTTGACTCGAGCTCTGTTTAGTAGGATCTGTTATTGGAACAGTTTTGTGTGATATAAGAGTGATTTAATAGTAGCATTGAAGATAGAATGGTTAGCTATTACTCTCTCCGTTTCACAAAGAGTGTCGTTGTAGAGATTTTTTTTCGTTACAAAATAAGTGTCGTTTTTTGATTTCAATGCAAAATTTATTAACTTTATTTTTTAATTTAATTTTTTATTGGTTGAAATATGGTTAGGTGTATGGGTAATAATGTTTTTTATATATAAAATATGGAAAATTAAATATTTTCTTAATGTATGTGTTTAAATCTAAAACCACATTTAATATGAAACAAATGGAGTACTATTTTCCTATCAGTCAAGCCGTTTTGTTTTCTAGAAGTTTCAAATTGTTGAGAATTCTTTATTGTCTGTAACTTCTCTGAGTGTGGTACATCAAATAATTAAAACCTTCTGGCTTACAAGGTCACACAGCATGATTTAAACCTTTATTTTGTTAACCACGGTCTTTCACTATCAGACTGTTAACAAGTGATTAAGACCTAACTAATTTTAAACGCCATTTCTCTTTTTTTAAAAAGAGAAAAAAAATGTTCAAGTTGTCTCTTCTATTTCTGAATCAACGTGATATAAACTTTGAATAAATCACATCTTATATAAGAATATAAAACTTAGAAAGATTGTACAAACATGTTCAAACTGATAAGTATTTGAATGAAATTCTGTTTCTATAATCTAAAGTAACTATCCGTCCAGACCCGTGTACATTCCGTGTGTATAATCTATTGATAGACTTTAGTTTCGTGTAATATTCTTGAAGAACAAGATACCTATTTTAAGACCAGTTCAACAGAAAACTGGTGCAGATCACGATCACATGAGTTGTAATGAAATTTTCTAAAATGGCGACCACTCCTTTTCTTTTAAGAACCACTCTTTCTTCCCTTCTCTTCCTCTATAAACCCATCTTCTAACGTTTGTTCTCATTCACTTTCTCTTCAAAGCTTCTTCTATAACTTAAAAAACCCATATTAAATATGGATCAAGCAGAGCTTTCCCGGATATTCCAAATGTTCGACAGGAACGGTGACGGCAAAATCACCAAGCAAGAGCTGAATGATTCATTAGAGAACGTTGGAATCTACATGCCGGAGAAAGACTTGGTGCAGATGATTGAGAAGATTGATCTCAACGGTGATGGGTACGTTGACATCGAAGAGTTTGGAGGGTTGTACGAGACGATCATGGAAGAGAGAGACGAGGAGGAAGACATGAGAGAGGCTTTCAATGTCTTTGATCAGAACCGAGACGGGTTCATCACGGTTGAAGAGCTGAAATCTGTGTTAGCTTCCTTGGGTCTCAAGCAAGGAAGAACCCTAGAGGATTGTAAGAAGATGATAGGGAAAGTGGATGTTGATGGAGATGGGATGGTGAATTATAAAGAGTTTAAACAAATGATGAAAGGTGGTGGATTTGCTGCCTTAGAATCAAACTTGTAAACAAAGAAAAAAACCCATTTTAGGGTTAGGGTTTGAGACCCGATATCATTGTTTTTTTCTACAGAATGATTAGGGTAAAACCTTGAAAGAGAAATAACAAATGGATTTGCAAAGAAAAGAAACTCAACAAAACTTTGTTAGCTTCGTTTTGAATTCTCCTCTACAAAATATTTGGTGATGAATTTGCTACGAACCCTTATAAGATCATGCCATACCATTAGAATACAATTTTTTTCTTTTTTTTGGTTTAGTGTTTTAGTCGAGGTCATTGTGCTGTAGAGTGTGGAGGAAGCATTTCACATTCTTCGACTTCGTTTTTTTTGTTGTGGTCTTCTTCCTCACCACTTCCCTTCCTTTCCCATTCACTAACACTTCAGTTTCAGTCTTTCAAAGATCATCCATCCTCTCTCGTTTATACTTTCATTAAGGTCGATGTAATTGCTATTCTCTTGCTACTTAAATAGGTTTTAGAAATGCATAGTTTAGAGTTTCTCTACTCATTAGTCACTTCTCAAGGACCTGCTATCTTCAAGCCATACTGCATTTGATAAGCGTTAAAGATCTTGGACAGCCAGAACTGATTCTGAAATTTATATTGTATATACATTGTAAAGAAAAATTTTAGTGAAAAGGTTTGTTTTATAAATTTAGAAGCCATACAAATGTATATCAGTTCACTAAAATTTGAAGGCCAAGGCAAATGTTTCACTAGGATTTGTCAAGGACCGGACAAACCCTATGGAGGGCCCCGAACTCATGAACTGAGTCCAAAGCTTTTATAATCTTGTACAAACGATATTTGCAGGCCAAAAAAAGATACAAAGATCCCAGAGCTTTGGACTGCGTTGGAACATCAGCTTGATATGGCCCTGAAGGAGATGGAATAACATTCCAATCATCTCTCCATTAATATCAAATAATGATATCCAAAGTGCGGTGCGATCATACCAACACTAATGCATCAGATCCCATCAGAACTCTGCAGTTAAGCGTGTTTGGGCGAAAGTAGTACTAAGATGGGTGATCTCTCGGTAAGTCCTCGTGTTGCACCCCTTTTAAGTGTTTAAAAAAATAATATCCAAAGTGCAAGAGAGATAAGAGTCCAATACATTCACTAAATCCCTCAGCTGAATAAGACAACAAATACACTGCTTCATTTGTGTTCATGAAACAAGGAAATATATAGAGAAACTGTTTTAACCAGAAAACAACAAAAAAAAAAGATTCAAAGACTACATTGGCCAATCAAAATAAAGCCAATGGGTTTGGAACTTGAGTAGGCTCTCATCATTGCAAAACTATTTTTTCTGTATAATCCAATACTTGATGATTTGAATCAGTTTTAATGCCAGAAAGCATAAATAGCAGTAGAGATATAAACCAAGAGAGCAGAGGAAACCAAAGTCACGAGCGTTGCAACCGCCTGAGCAGAGGACTCACTGCCGCAAGAGAGCAACCCAAGACGGATCTGAATCACATTAACCATAGACAGCATCAAGAACAGACAACCCATCACAGATCCGACAGCAGACGCCATCATTCCCCATCTCAAAACCTTGATGTTGATGTGAGCTCTGAAAATCTCGTCTACATCTTTGCTGTTGAGAAGGTTCAGGGCGAGCTTGAGACCCTGAGCCACGAGAGAGGAGAAGAGGAAGAAGCTGAAGGAGACGACTTCGAAGACCAGTAGCTTCTTCGCCACGTCAGCACTCGCGTCGCAGCTGGATCGGAGCTCGAGGCTGTGCTGTCCTGGAGTCGCTAAGGAAAGACCCACGAAGACGGCGATGGTGAAGAGAGAGTTTACGTTGACGAGGCCGTCGAGAGCGCTTACGTGGACACTTGTGGTGGCGACGGAGGAAGTTCCCGGTGACGTCATTGTCTCAACGGCGGTCGTGTAGTCAGATTTCGGCTCAGATCTGCTCGGAAAAAGAAGAAAACAGAGTGAATATCAAAGAAAGGTGGAATGAGTTACGGCGAGAGAGAGAAAGAGTTTAGCTTTACGCTTCCATTGAGGAATCTAGTTCTGCTGATGCTTTTGCTTTTGGTCGGAGATTAGTTGGAACTGAAAGAAACAGAGATGGATTGTCTTAAAAGAGAGCTTTTTTCAGACGATGTTATGACGCTAATACTCTTTCTCTCTCTAGTTTTAAATGTATTTAATCAAATTAAATAGGGTAATTTAGATGAATTAAATTTTGGTAAGTTTCAAAATGACTTTTTGATGAATTTAGAAAAACATTGTTACGAGTTTTTAATTAAAACCCTCATAGATATCACTCAAAAAGTTAAAATCATGAATAATAAAAAATAATGTTAATATATATTTCTCTTAACAATAACAATAGTAGATTTGAAAATACTTAATTACAAATTACTATATTAGTAATCTTAATTTTTAGGAGACATGTGTACCAATAACACCGCCACATTTGAAAAGATTTTCTAGATACAAAATTGATGATTACATGAGGTAGTATTCAGGAATTTGAAAGTCAACCAAATCTAAAGAAAAAAAAAGACAAGATGCATAGTCTTTTTTAATGCTTGCTTCATGATGGTTTGTAAGTAAGCATGAAGCCCCCTATAAGTCAGTGCCAATCTTATGATTGAGGGCTTAGAGCCTTTGACTCAAACTATAGTTCTCAAGAGAGATCCTAAGACCGACCAATCACCAGGCCACAACAGAGAACCATGAAACCAAATACAACTCAACTTGCATCTGACAATCGACAGAGCTGCTTCTGCTTTGGGAAAGCAGTTTAATCCATTCCTCAGTCCCACATAGATGTAGCTTGAATCATGGCCTGTTCAAATACAGATGCTCCTGCAGTTTGATTGTTGCATAGAGATTGAATACCAAACAACCACAAACTATAACATTAAACGGACATTGTGGGTTTGATTTTGAGAGGTTTGATTTTGTGTTATAAACTTTCTCTTAGATTCCATCAAAAGACTAACAGAGCTCGAGGGCAGATATTTTTTGATGACATCCAAAGCAAGAGGGTGTCCATCTAATTAAGTGACATTCAAAGATGACTATCTTAAAACCAAACAATAGAGCAATCAAAAGTTGCAGAGCTGATAGTGTAAACGATATGGAAGTGTAGTTGTGCTTCATCTTTAGCAGTATTGAAGTAGACATCCTTTTTCCATCTTTGTAACACTTTGTTGAGATTGATTGATCGTAGATTTTTTTTTGGTCTGTAAACATCATCAACTCACAAAATATGTTAAATCTTCCTTGGTTTTCATATTATGCGAAGTATATATTCATTGATATTATACACACTTGACTCGTAATCGTCGGGATATTTGCTCTGATTACAAGTAAAATTTTCAATAAAGAACTCATAGTTGCTGGTTGATCAGTATGAAAAGTAATAGTAATATTTTTCTTTTTATATAATTGTTTTCCCCGGTTTCCCCTCTCAACTGGTGTAGCTGTGATGAAAAGCTTTGAAGATGTAAGTATCACTACATTAGAAAGTGAGGGTTAAAGGTCAACACCACCAAAGAAGAATATTCACCAAGTTGGTTATATAGTAAGCACTGACGCGTAAACTGTAAGTTAGGCCTCACGTGGCAAAGTTTGTTAAAATATAATATAAGAAAGCTCCCACTTGTTAGCTGCTTTCTTTTGTTCAAAGACTGCAAAGTTAAAATTTATTTTGGGGTTTGTTACATAACATGATAAGTATGTTTGCTAAAGATACAATAAGATTCACTGAAACAAGTGGATTTTTTTACTTTAACGTCTTTTTGGTCGTTGATTCTGTTTCCGGCTATCAAATAACCAGCCGTAGCATGCACCTACAGGGAAAAATGCAGCTGCAGCAATGTTGGCTGCGATAATGGCCATGGAATAGAAAGAGTCCGGGCGCGGGCAGGGATCCAGCGGGAAACCACACAGATCCGGATTGCCATCAAAGCTCGAGAGAGATATGTTCCTAATGGTGAATTCTGGAATGGGACCTTTAAGATCATTGTGAGCCACTGAGAACTTTAGGAGTCGTGGACTTGAGGCTAACTCGGACGGGATGGGACCCGTGAGCCGGTTATGATCAAGCAAAAGCGTGTTCAAGTAGGACACATTTGACAAACTAGCAGGGATGTTACCAGCCAAGTTGTTGTTGGAGAGGTCTAGAGTAACAAGATATGGAAGAGATGAGAAAATGTCTGATGGAAGAGTGCCAGTGAGGTTGTTTCCTGTAAGGTTGAGACTCTCCATGAACGAACATAGTTTAACACCACTAGGAAACTCTCCCTCCAGACCAGACCCGCCAAGATTGATGCTTATCACCTTATTAAGGTTACTACGCCAGCAATAAACGCCAAAGAAGCTGCAAATATAACCGTCACTGTAGTTTCCAAATACCCAGTTAGACAGATGTGCATGGGGGTCCTTAAGTTGGGACTTTAAGCTTCTCAGGCAAGTTATGTCGGACTCCATTGCACGGGTCAAGCTAGGGACCAGTAACACCAAGAGACAAACTAGCTTAGCCACCATGCCTGAATAGTAAACCAACCCAAAAAAAAAAAAAAAACATACATACAACATTTATAGTAGAATCAAATTTCAGAAGTCTTAACAGCTAAGCCACACATTCGAATCTAGCGATCAAACCATTATGACTCGAAATGATGAAGACTCACCTGATAAACTCAGAAGGTCGCACCTTCTTGATAGCAAGAAAAAAAAAGACGAAGCAAATCACGTGGGTTGGGGTGGTTTCAGAGAAGACTATAAAGACAAGTAGTAAATAACAGAGAAGACTATAAAGAACAAGTAGTAAATAACAGAGAAGACTGAGTCAGTTTGACCAAACAAACAAAAAGTCTACTCTAGAGTTCGGTGACGAAAGTTCCTAACCAAAAAACGTGGTCAAAATATCAGTAAACTTTGGTTTGTGTTCCGATTCGATTCAATAAATCCAAATATGTAACTCTATAAAACAAAAATATATTAATATATAATATCCATAAAAGAATTAAATCACAAATATTTATATTTTAGAAGACAAATATTCTCTTTGATTTGTTAAATACATATAAATACATGTATTAAAGAATTATATATATATTATATCTATGTATAATTTTTATAATATTTTTATTTATTAAATTGATTATTTAGTTATTAGAATTTTAAAATATATAATTTTTGAATATCTAAACACTGAAAATAGTTTTGAGTCGAATCAGATCGGAAAATTAAATATTTGTTCAAAATGAATCAGATTACGAATAAGTACAAAATGATTCTAATCGTATTAATTCCATCACTTGTAACAAATACTAAATTCAGCTAGATCAGGTACATGATATCAAATGAGATTTTTTTGAATGATTACAAGCTATTAAAGAAATATATGATGGAATATAAAATGTCTTCAAGCCACTTCTGGTTTGTAAAAGTTGCATTGCATCCCTCTAAATACGAACATAACTTCCAATGATTCATACATACATATAAGTACATAATTAATAGGCAAACACAAATTCATCATCAGTCTTGGACAGATTCTAGAATCTTCCTTACACTTAAAACCTAAGCCAGAGTACTCTCTTCCTTGCATACTTCATCTAGAATGGACAGAAAGTCTCTCACAATCACGAACACTCTCAACACCTGAGCTTCCTCTTTTGCTGATGAATCTCCATGGAAATACTCTGTGATCTCTTTAACTGCAGAGAGCACAGAACCTTCTATTGTTTCAATCCTTTTAATCTCCTCAACAGCTGTTTCCAAGAACCTTGTCATCGACTCTCTAAATGTCCACCACTCTTGTTCTTCATCATGTCCATTCTCACCATTCAGTAGCAGAAGAACCTCACTCACTTTCTTCACTCCTTGATAAATCTTGAACACTTCGCTTCTAAGAACACCATAGTCCATTTTTGCAGCTTTCTTGACATCCACAAGTAATGAACTGAGATTTCCAACAGCTTTTAATCCTTTGATGCCTTCTGTTTGTATGATGTTATGTACAACAGAATGCAAGATAGTGGTTCTTCCAACAAGCTCAAGGAGCCCCTCAAGGCTCTTTGTTCCTCTCTCCAAGACAGCTTCAAGAAGTTTCAATAACGTTTTGGTGTTCCTTAGCTCCTCGCAAGCAGCCTGCAAAAAGAATCAGATAGACATAAGCTTACAACAACATACTTGTCTCTTGTTAAATTCAGCTTTGTTATATACCTGTATAACGCCAAATGATTGTTTCAAGTGTTCAATCTTGGAACCAAAAGTAGCAACAGAGAGCAATGCATCAACTCGTTTGAACACAAAAGGCACATTAAGCAAGTCCTTGAGAAACTTCTCTGATGGGGCAAGCTTGATCAGTGAGTCCTCCTCATCATCACTATAGCTTTTCAACTTCCTTTCTTCTTCTTCACTCAGTGCTATTCTTGATAAACTCTCAAGAAGCTCAACTCCAAGTGCTTCATAGTGACCTGATTCAATATACAAGTCAGATTCAACTCAATATAATTGGAAACAAAGTTTCTATAAATGGATTGATTAAAGCTCCTTATATATTACTCATGTCCATCAAAAACGAGCTGAACTAAGCTTTGTAAGTGATGATTTTACCATCTCTAAGGGCATGAAGAACATCATTTGTGGTGAGATCAAGTGTTGTAAGTAGAAAAGCAACACTCTGACACTTTCTTGGATCTAAAACTCTGCTTTCTTGATTCAGCATTGGAAGATCACAGCTAAGACTTCTCTGCTTTGGATTAACATTTGAAGAGTTGAACTTAACACCGTCCCATGTGTTTTTCCGACAAGAACTTGGTCGGAAAGGCAGAGGTTTCAGCTTTGGCTTTGGTCGTTCTGTTGTTGCTTCTTCCCAGCAACTTTGTGGTAACTCCGAGAAAGATAGTTTCTTTCCAGGTTTCTGAACCACAAAAGACTGTGACGGCGGGACAAGAGAAGGTGGCTCCGGCATAGGAGGCGGTGGCCGTTGTGGAGGAGGATGGCCAGAGATGTTGATACAAACATCTCTAGAGGGCGACGCAGAGGTTGAAGAGATGAACAAAGACTTGACATTACGACTGAGATCGTTCCACCTCGGCGGAGAACTTTCAAGAACCTTCCGGAAGAAACGTTCCGGCGTGGTGGAGACTGAAGAGTACATAGAGGAACGAGCGTATGCATCTGGAGTCTTGATCATACCTCTCTCCGGTGAAGTAGAAGCAGAGGAGACTCGAGGGAAGCCTATGTTCTGGTTCCAGAGGCTAAACATTCTCTTAGTGTTCCTTACATGATGTCTCTCCGGCGAGATCATTGCCGGAAAATCTGAGGCTGAGGAGGGAGAGCAAGAGCAGTTACTACTGTACGGGTCGTTTCTCTGTTCTCGTGGTTGAGACGCTTGAGGCGAGTAGAAGTCGTCGTTTTCCTCTTGGAGGAAGCTACGAGCCGGCAATGGCGGGAGAGGAGAGATCTCCGGCGACTCTGGTTTGACGAAACCGGAAGTTACGACGTTGCCGAGGTAGAGAACATTAGAGGTTGAAGCAGCAGCGGAAACAGAGTGTTTGTTTTCAGTTGTGTTTCTCGGAAGGGGACAAGGAGATTGTTCGGTTGGGTTAGTTTCAGAAGCTAAGGTCTTGGGTTCGTCTTTGAAAAGACGTGTTTGCCCTCGCCACCTTCCGTAGATAAACAAGGCGAGGATGATTACTGTTGCGACGGCGAGCACGGCGGAGATGAGTGGAATAAGGAGTGTTCTTGAAGCGGTATGCGGTTTTGGGGAGCTAGGGAGGACGAGTGCGGAGATGTTCGCCGGAAATGTGAGGTCCGTAGGGGCGGGAGGAGGCGGAAGGGGCGTCGGAGGAGGAGGGGAAGGAGGGGAGGCTGAGCCGTAAGCTGGGAAGAACGGCAAGCCGCCGGTTACAGGAGGAGCTTGTGAGAGGTGACGGCGAGTGAAAGTGGCCGGTGAGGCGTAAGATAAGTGAGAGGAAGCGCATGATAGCAAGGAGAAGATGATGAAGATGACGTAGGGAAGTTCTTCCATTGTTGGAGAGAGTTTGTGTGTTCTGCAATGCGCACTATCTTAGACTCTTTTAGTGACACTATGCTTCAGTGTAAAAAGATAAGAAAATTTAAGGTAATATACATATTGAATTTTCTTAAAAAATAATCTATGTAAAGTGAATTATGAAACTAATAGGGAAAGGGAAGAACGTATATGAAATGCAATAATTACGTGAAAACAATTCTGGGACCTCTCTTTTTCAAAAAGAATCTTTTTGACTTTTAACGTCTTCTGTACTAGTATCTTTGTCTCTCTATGCAAAATGATTATTAAAGGTGGTGATAACACCTTTATCTACGAGGAAAACAACTAAGATAAACATTTCTACTGCTAGAGAGTAGATAGATACTGTTGTTTTTTCTATGTTACATACAAAAAGAAAGAGGATGAAGAGAATCATATGTGAACACAAACTCGTAGCTGAAGACTTGTGCTACATTAGTGGATGAATTAATATGCAAAAGTCCAATTACTTCACAACATCCAAGGAGACAACTCTTCTTCACCCATGGTCTTGAGACCAGATTCACTCTCCTACAATGTAATCTAGTGGTTCTTTTTAACTGTTTTTTTTCCTTTAAAATGAGATTTGAAGAAGATACACAGTTAAGATAAGTTACCTGACTTTATCTTAATGTTAGTAAAAATCATGATCAAATGTCGGATCCAGACAAAAGCAACTCATCATGTGAGCAAATGTCAAATCCAACAGAAACACGTCCCATCCCATCCTAGTCTATCAGCTGGCTTCACAGTCGAAATATGTCTAATCCATGAGCAATTTCATCAAACGTTTTTTTCCATCTTCAATATTATTACCGTTGATATATACTGATAATGTTTAGATTACACAAGAGTATATATGACATCTCAAGAGTCAGGGGACAGAAGAAGTTATGGTTATAGGACCACTATGGAGACTGTATTCACGAGAATGAATCATCCAACTGTATTTGATTTATGTCATGTGTAGACCAATGTGGTGATTTATCACGAGAATGAATCATCCAACTTTACCGATCTAACAGTCTTGTTTCAAATCCAGTAAAAGAAGAAGAGAATCCAATAATATTAAATTATTACACAACAGATATATGTCTTTAGAAAAACTCTTACAACTTCACTTTCCATTTTATTGAGTTCGACATAAATATCTGCAACTTGTTTATCACATAACCACAAAGCTGAGATGAGAGAGGAGAGAAGAAGAGACTCGATTTGTAAACAAACATCAGGCTTTAGTACAACCCCAATCTGCTTTGGAGGCCGCTGCACAATCTACTCATAACCAACTGATTATCATGGTGTGTTTCAGAGCAATGTTGAAGGATTTGGCTTTAATGAATGAAGCAACTTAGTTACCCCATACATTATCCCAACCACCACCACCGCCACCACCTGGTGCATGTCCGGCTTTAGGACCCTCAATGTAGTTCTGGTTTCCATGTGGCTGGTGAGGTAAAGGGAGTCCATTAGGCCCTTGTGGCTGCTGCTGCTGCTGCATCTTTCTAGGCTTTGTTCTCACCCCAAGCATACGCAATACAAATCTTGCTAACTCTCCATATAACATACCACCACGATCAAACAGCTGAGATGACAAAATGGTTAACGCTTGGACAATAAAACCAAGACAAGTTAATAGAAGAAGAAAAAGGAACCTGAAGAAGGGCAGACATGAACATATGAAACGCCTGTGTGTTTTGATCTATCAGCATAGCTACACGGCCAAAGAAATTCACAGCACCTTGCATCTGCCATCAACCAAAACACAAACACTTTAATACAGAAACTCTCTAACCAATACAAACATGAAGGGATGAACAATACCACACGGAGAAATGATATCCAGAAGCCTGGTGGAGATGGAGGTTGATTATAAGGATCATTTGGATCTTGACCACCATAAGGACTCATTCCCATCCCCATCCCCATACCCATACCCGTCCCCATACCCATACCATAACCACCACCAAAACTGCTGTTGTACATCCCACCACCACCACCATACATGCCTGAGCTTCCATAGAGACCACCACCACCATAACCTCCTCTATTATACATGCTACTACCACCATACATTCCACCCCCATACGACGAACCATACCCACCCAGTCCTGAACCATAAGTACCCGACCCGTACCCAGAGTTCATACCTAAGTTTGAACCATAACCTAGCATTACACACAACAAAAGAAAGTATTAGCAGCGGTATTAGTCACAGAGACCAGTAGAACAACATCTACACATACCACCACCGTAAGTGCTTCCATAGTTCTGCTGCTCCCAAGGCCTACTTGGCACAGGCCTACTCATTCCATTCATTGTAGCAGCTGTGTTAGTCCTGTTAGCAGAAGAAACCAGCTCACCAGGATTCGCTGTACCAGAAGCTTCAACA
Organism: Sinapis alba; assembly: GCA_012274485.2. Lineage (NCBI taxonomy): Eukaryota > Viridiplantae > Streptophyta > Magnoliopsida > Brassicales > Brassicaceae > Sinapis > Sinapis alba. The sequence goes on from MU108323.1 coordinate 26,505, forward strand.
GAATCGGCAGTGCTCGTATTGGAAGGAGGCCTGAAAGGGTTAGGCCCAGATGCGTTGTTCCCTTCTTGTTCCCAAGGCTTAGGAGGACTTCCACCTACACGTTGAACAGCAAATTGCAATCCGTCAAAAACAGAGCATTCTAAAATTGAATCAAGAACAGATCCACAGGGTAAAAAGAAATCAAATTGATTGATTACAGCCCTAATTGAATCACGTATAGGACGAAAGGTTTTCACTTTCATAGTTTTTTTCGAATCGGACAACAACACGAGCGAACAGAGTTGCAGAAGGATGATGATGATGATTTCAATCCGTGAAAGATTTACGAATCAACTAACCTGATGTAGCCATAACGGAGAGGATTTCGAGAGCTTTTTTGGTAATTCTCCGACGCCTAACCTCAAGCGCGGAGAGAGAGAAGGAGAGATGAGGAAGAAGACAGAAGAAGAAGGACCTCGAGATGAGAGGAGAAAACAAAAAGATTACTTTCTTCTTTAAGGTTTATTATATTTTAGCCCCTATATTTCTGGTCTTTTCCAAAAAAGGCCACTTAATAACTAAAAATAGAAAAGACAAGCCGAGAAAGGATAAATATGAAAAAATTTAAAAAATGATTTTTTTTATTACAAAATTATTCCATTAGTAGGCGGTCGGATTATCTCTCCATCTCTCTCTGTTCTTGTCCCGGCGAAGTCTTGTCTGAATCCCGGAACTGTCCGAAATTGATACTCTCCGGTGAAAATCTTTGAGGAAAGGAAGCGAATTTTACAGCGAGGGATTTGGTGTTGATGGCGGCTAGTGCTAATCCGCCGGGGAACAATCAGGAAGATTCGTCGGTGGCCCAGAAGGTAACGTCTTCATCGGCGGCGGCGACGGTGGCTACGAATGGCGCTGCTGTAAATTCAGTTGATAATGGTGGTAATACGACGGTGGATAATACACAGACGATAAGCGCGTTGAGGCATAATCCAGGGATCTCTGTAGATTGGACTCATGAGGAACAATCTCTATTAGAAGATTTGCTCGCAAAGTACTCTTCTTCTCTCTCTCTCTCTATCTCTTCGTTTTAGATGTAAAGTTTGCTGTTTTATCCAATGTGCTGATGTTTCTGACTTTAGGTGAGAATTGTTAGCTCTCATGGGTTTCATGTGTAGAGAAGCAGTGGTCTTTGGATGTGTTTTACGTTCAGTTTTTTAATGTAGTTTCAGCTTGAATCTTATGTTTTGTAGTTTAATTGGAGGATGAGTGGTCTAGTCTGCTAGGATTTGTTGTTAACTATGTATTTATGTATGAGCCTTGTTGATGATTGATGTTTATATACAGATACGCGTCAGAGCCTACAATTGTTCGTTATGCCAAGATTGCTATGAAAATGAAGGATAAAACTGTCAGAGATGTTGCTCTCCGTTGTAGATGGATGACTGTAAGTTTTTCTTTGTTCTTGATCACTCTCTGACCGTTGGCTTTTCTTATTTATTAGTAAGAGTGAGCACTGATTGTTTTCCTTACCTCTGTGTCATTGCTGATGGATTTACAGAAAAAGGAAAATGGAAAGCGTAGGAAAGAAGACCATTCATCAAGGAAGAGCAAAGATAAGAAAGTATGTAGAACTCGATTCATGTGTGTGGTTTTTATACTAGTGAAGCTATAAAGAAAAGAAAGATTGGATTCTTCTATTGTATAACTATTTGATTGTGATTCTGGACGGCTAAAGATTGTTGGGTCGTCTAATGATGTATTTAGAAGTCTAAATCAGCAAATGAATCTCTGTCGTCACATATTTGTTTGTTTGGCAGGAAAAGACTACAGACTCTTCAGCCAAGTCTTCATCTCATATGAATGTGCATCCGACTGGCCCTTCATATACTCCTCCTATGATGCCGCCTATAGATACTGATGATGGCATTTCATATAAAGGTTTGGTTTGTCCAAGAATCCTAGTAGTTGTTTTTTTCTTCCTTTGAGGTTAGATCATCTAGATAGTGTTAGAAGAAACATTAAATAGTAGTATCTTGTCTTCTTTGCAGCTATTGGTGGTGTGAGTGGAGATCTCCTAGAACAAAATGCTCAGATGTTCAACCAAGTTTCCTCAAATTTCTCAGCTTTCCAGGCACTTTCTACTTTCCATCTTGTAGAGTTTTTGTATAGTTCGCTGGATTTGTTTCTCAGCAGACTCTTTCTTCCTCCTTTTGCAGATACATGAGAACGTCAATATCTTGTGCAAAGCTAGGGACAATATCCTCTCAATCTTGAACGAGTAATTTCCATGTCATTAGCTTTCTCTGGGAAATGTCATGCTTTTTCCAACTTGATTTGTGTTGCTTGCAGCTTGAATGACTTGCCAGAGGTTATGAAGCAGATGCCACCTCTTCCAGTGAAGGTGAACGAAGAGCTGGCCAATTCAATCCTCCCTCGCCCGCCCCATCAAAAGAAGTCGTGATGAAGAAAAGGAATAAATCGTGGGATGTAGAGAGAGTTCCACTAGTAATGGATGATGATAGGATTGCAAGTTTTCTCCAGAGTTACTTAATAGTCTCTTTTTTTTCATTTTTTCGTTAAATTCAGTCGTCTCTGGAATGGTTACATGTGAGTAGGGGGTTGTATTGTCGTTTAGGATGTGAATAGATTCCTACAAGTGATGTTGAGTTGTTAGTTTAGAAGGAAACGAATGTACTCATTATTTCTTGTAATAATATGTTGGATAATTCCAAGCTTGTGGAAACTTAACATATTATTAGATGTTTAATATGTTAAGAGATAAACATGAAAAGGAAATCTAGAATAGGAAAAGGAAGTTTTCTATTAGATTAAGTTTATGTTTTCCATATCCCACATGTTAAAGGGAACTGTCTTTCATATAAATATAGGTCTAATGGAGAGGTGTTCCATAAGA
>MU108324.1:0-11106 GCA_012274485.2 Sinapis alba
TCTTCCTTCACGGTGCTTTGTGAAGTGTTGGACTTCTAAGATTTATTTCGTATATTTTTAAGGATAACTTGTATAGCCCTAGGAGCTTTGTTACGAATGTTTCCGTACATGCCGCGGTTTACGGGTAAAATGCTGTGGGTTTAAAGTGAATTGTGGAGAATATAGAAATTAATCAATTGACGATAAGTATAAAGGTCCCATTAACTGTTTTTATGAAGAATTTATCATATGACTTCCGCTTATGGGTTATTCGATAATTTGTTTGCGTAATCGTTACTTGGCATTTGATGACAAATCGTGGATTGTCGTTTAGCCGTTAAGTGATTGGAGCGGTGGTTGCTCAAATGTTTTGGTTTGGCATGAAGGCTGTGTTCAGCCGTATAGCTAAGGACGTCATTGGTAAAGGACTAGACCATGGCACTTTCGGGTTAACATTAAGGTCATCTTAGTTTAAGATTGTCCTTAAAGGGGATGCTGAATTCTGGCTCTGGCTTTACAGGAAGGCATAGTTGGTCGAGAGCCAAATAGCATCTGTTGAGATTAGTATGCCAAGTACAGCGGAGATTTCCGTGTTATGGATGATGGTTGTTGAAAACGATTTTCCACTTTAGGTTTCAGTTATATGATGAATGCTTCGTATAATGTTTCCTTTATTTGTATGAAGATTGTTTTGTTTTTGTCCGAGGAAGGGCGAAGCCTAAGAGAAATGATATAGAATCTGTGCGTAGTAAGTTGTGGGGTGATTGCCTGCTCGAAAGTAACCAAGGGAAGTTAAAGGTAGAAGTCAGCAACCTGCAAGGAGCTTCGTTTTTATTATATGAAAATTATCTACGACAGTTCTTCATAAGACCCGTTATGCTTATTTCTGAAAGTTGCTTCGTATGAATTGATTTGACTATTCGGAGGATTTTTCGCGAAAGTACTGTGAGAGGGGCTTCTCATAGAAGTAAATGGAGAGTGTTTCTCGCATATACTCGTGATATTTGCGAACGAGGAATATGTTTTCCTCATTCTCTTTTTCGTATTGTGAAGTTGTTTTGCATGGCAGCGATCTTGTTTTTGCATGGACTGTTTCGTATAAAAAGTTTTTTTTATACGAAAATAATGGGTGACCAGTTTAACAAAGATAGGAAATCGAAGATGTCAAAGTTTCGATGTTTCTGCAGGTTACACAAGAAACGTTTCCTCTTTGAATTCAAGCTTTGGTGAAAGTTGCTTGGAATTACTCATGGAGTTTTACTGAAGGTTATTTCGTTATGATTTAGTCGTTAACCGTCGTGTTATAGTCGTTGGTACAATTTTTCTAATCGCGAGATTGCGATAAAAGATGATGTAGAGTTTTCAAGACTATGTTTGTGACGGTTTGGCAACGTCACTAGCGTTTTAGACAAATCTTAGATTGTCGTTTGCCTTTTGAAATCATTTTGACGGGGCATTGTATTGCCTAAGTGTTTTCTGCTTATTGCTTTGAGAGTTTGCTTTGTCAAAAGTATTTTCTTGATGCTGAAGCAAAAAAAAATTGAAGTATGGGAGTATACGAGTATAGTATACGTACCTACTCCCCCTTTTTTACGAAAGAAAATGGATTAACTGTTTTTTCAAAAATTGTGCATGTTCTTTCTTTAGGAAGCAAGATGAGTATGCTTGAATATGTGGCAATCGTTTTTTGGTTTTACGAGAGATTAGATCGGTTTACAAGTTCTGCCTGGACAGTTAAGGAACAATAGAACAAGACTGGAAACTTGCCTAACACTTCGCTTGCTAGACTATCCACCTAGATTTTAAGTTCCGTAATGTTTACGGCAGTTTCCAATACTTTTTCATTCCTTTCCTATGAAAAATTAAAAGTCTGATAAGATTTTCTAAGTCGGACATACCTTAGTCTCATCGATGATTCTTGATTGCCTCTTCGTCATTCTTCTTTTGCTCGTGCTTCTGACGATTCAATGTCAAAGGACTTCGAAAAGTTTGATAATTATTTTCATATGAGTTGGTTTTCGACGAAATTCTGACGAGAATATCGGAGTGAGGAAGAGATTTCAACGCCTAAGTTTCTGTACTCGTTTCTTTGTACCCCTGGTTTTACTAAAATGACCAAGTGTGCTTTGTATATTGTTGAAAAATCTATCAAACGTTAATGAATATATGTTTTTGACTCAACGTGGCAGAATTTTGTAAAACCGGATTGTGTTTTATGTACCGAAGGACCATTACGAAATCGTTGAAAATAAGTGAGGAGAAGTAGGTGATGATGTAAAGAAGGCTGAGGTGGGCGATTAGGAAAAAGGAAGCAAAGGACAAGATGTCATTCGGGTGAGGTTCCCAGTTCGTCAAGCTGTGAGCGAACTGGTCATGTCCCAACCCTTATTGTCTTTGTTCTTCCGTTGATTGTTTCATATGAACTTGTTTGACTTTACGAATGATTCTTCGTAAAATATTGCCGAGCTTAATCTTATGAAATCTGTTTTTCAAAATGTTGTTGAGCTTAATTTTGCAAAAAGTTATTCCAAAAAATATTGTCGAGTTTAATTTATGGAAGTTGCTTCCTAAAACGTTGTCGAACTTTTATTTTACGAAAGTTATTCCTCAAAGTGTTGTTGAGTTAATTTTACGAAATCTATTTCGTAAAATGTTATCGAGTTATTAAAGTTGTTTCCTAAAATGTTGTCAAGCTTTTATTTTACGAAAGTTATTCCCAAACTGTTGTCTAGTTAAATTTACAAAAGTTGTTTCGTAAAATATCATCGAGTTTCATTTAACGAAAATTGTTTCGTAAAATATTGTCAATTTTAATTTCATGAAAGTTGTCTCGTGAAATGTTATTGAGTATAGATTTACCAAAGTTGTTCCATAAAATGTTATCGAGTTTGGCTGTACAAAAATTGTTCCGCCAGTCCGTTTCCTAGTTTTAATATCAGAAACTCTCGCTGCGGTGAGCTAAATATTTGCAACTAAACTTAATCAGAAATTTTCTCGTTTCCGTAGGATTGATCTAGAGGAGTTTTGAGTAGATTTTCTGAAGTAAGCTTAGTGGACTATAGTCGAGAGTCCACAACGACACAAAATTTTAGGTTTCAGAAAACGTTTTAGCAATGAGGGATACATCTCTCGTTTTTTCTTTGTTTAGTTTTTTTAGCCGTTTTAGAACTCAAGTGGTCTTATAGAAATCAACTCCGTTTTTTCAAAAGTTATTCGTAAGAAGTATGGAAGTGGGGAATTGGCAACCTGATTTGTCGTGCTTCTGTTCCGCGAGTAATCTAAGGTTTCTCCTCGATTTTGAGGAGAATAAGTTTATTATTCTGAGAAGTTCTCGGAAAATGTTTCTTGGTCGAACCCCTATTCGTTGAGATTTCTCCAACATGGTAATGAGACAAATTTTACGGGGTTTGATAGATTTTATTGTTGCTTTTTCTGTTTAGACAGAGAAATCGCGAGCTCGTGTTTGTGCTCTTCCTGTGGCGAAAGGTCGCGACTAGGTTTTTGATTTTCTTGAGCACTGCGGCGTTTGTGTAAGCATTGGCCATAGGATCAGTCACTGCTGGAGTTGTTTTACCAGCATTGACACGAGCTGAGAGTTTTTATTCAAATTCCCAGACATCGCTTCCAGCAAACGTTTTGCGGCCGTGAGTTAGAGTAATCCGCCCCCCCCCCCTCTCCTTTTGGTGCCAAACTGTGGGAACCAAAATTCACACTGTCGATTTCAATGACCGGAGGACAGCAAAGAGAACTCTACTTTCCTTGAGGTCTGGATTCTTTGCGAGAGACGACGACAAGTAACCAAATGAATGCGGAAAAATATGTAAAAATAACAAAACGAATTTAGAAAAAAATAGATCTTTATTTTGAATTTGCGTATGAGTGTGCCATAGACAAAAGAGTAAAAGAAGCTTGTCTGGAAACGGCATTACAAAGGAACTCGTATAACACAGGCAACAAAACACTAGCTAAGTTAGCTAGCATAGTCGGCAACGTCAAGAAAAACCGATGTGAGCCGCAACTCGATTAGCAATAGACGAAAGACATGCAAAAAGATTTTGTTCAATTTGGGACTGGACCTTACGAAAGGCTACCTACGTATCCCTTTCGAGGATCAAGTCGAACGTAGTTGAATTAGAAAGAGAGTGGAACAAGAGATCAAACTGCATGGGCGAGTTTGTCTAGTATGAGTGAGTCATAGAAACCAAAATTGTCGAGAATAAAGCCTAAGGTTTCTAAGTGCGGAGAGTTCTAAAAGTTCTAAAAATTCCCAAATCGTCCCTTTGCTCCTTGCCTTGGCTCTTCCTTGTATATACCTCCATGGTCGGCCATCTTTGCGAAAGTTTTCCTTATCTTCTTAAGATTCATATTTATCTTGGAAACTTCACATTTATCCTATTTTCTATTTATCCTTATCAAATTTGAGCTAAACTGTCATTAAATTCGAATCTACTCTTGTGTCAAACCATAAGTAGGTTTTCGTCATATTTTAAATCGTTTGAAGCTGTTTTATGACTTATGTGTTCTTACGATTATTCTCAGAGATATCGTCGAGTTTTCCGATGTCCATTTTCTAGATTTCTGGTCTTACGAAATGAACCAAATAGATTCATTAAGTCGAAGATTTGATGGTGTTTAAGTTAACCTATATCATCTAAACGCTTTGACTTGAACTTTTACGAGAAAACATGTAGCTAATCGAAATAAGAACCATACAACAATAGTACGATAGATCCAAGGCACTGTAGTCCACGATATGTCTGGGTGAGATGATGCTTAGGCCTCACATTTAAAGCCTAATTGCTTAAGCCATCTTTAAATAAAGAAAGAAAAGTATTCATCTCTCCCTTCTTCAAGCACACTCCAATCTCTACACCACCAGAGTCATCCCTCCTTCCCAACATAGAGAATGCTTCATTGCGGTCAATGGACACAAAGTCGGTTTTAACAGGTCTGCCCCATCCAAAATCTGTCACATTTATAGCTAATCGAGTTGACCCTGCCACACTTCCGACCTGTGCATCTGGTATAATATTCTTCGCTCTCTGCACAAAGTCCTCAAAGAGTGACTCTATCCCTTGCGAACCTAATTTTTTTAGTGATTCACTTAGAATCTCGACTGCTTTAATAAAACCATCTTCTTTCAAAAATGCTCTCGCTTCATATTGGAACCAACCTAACGGAAAAACACAGCTCCCAAAGTATGTAGCAGGAAGTGGCGGGTCTAAACGAGACCTAAAGTCTGCTGTATAAATAAATCTTACTGGTCTGTTCGGGTTGCCTCCACGCGCTTTCACTACACACGTCCATGAGTAAGCATAGGCGATGACAAAGGCTGACAAGTGAAGCTCAAGCTGAGATCGAGCTGATTCGTTCTTGACTCGTTGCCGGAGTTTCTCTATGTTCGCTGAAGTTAACTCAAGAGTGGCACGGACAACGTCGGAGCTTATCTCATCGAGGGGTGGTGGCTTCAGGGTTTTAATGTTGTCGCTGTCCTTTGATAGAGATGACAAAAAGTCAATCATTTTTGACTCAAGCCCGGATGGAATATTGATGACCGTACGATCAAAAGTCGGAGTTAGATCCTCCGGAAGAAGAGGAAACTCCATAACGTTGCTATGTTCTTGCAATCTGCAAATATGAGCCCATGATTTAAAAAACATTGCTGAAGTTGTACCGTCGTTGACAGAGTGGTGCGATGCAGTGCCGATACAGAATCCTTGGTTGGGGAACAACGTGATTTGCACAGAAAGAAGGGTCGCCGAGTCATCAGAGATTTCTAAGTCAGGTACCAAAGGATGAAACAAGGTCGCAGGACGTAGTCCATTGCTGGATAAAAAGGAGAAGTCTGCGTCGGTCTCTGCGAGAGTAAGGGACACGGTGTCATGCTTGGAAATGATGATGGACGGCTTTGGATCTTTTGGATCCCACGCGAGGTGGCCGGCAAGGGGGAGGTAGTAGCGGAGAACAAGGGAGAGAGAGAGCTTGAGCTTTGGCAGGATGTGAGAGTGGAATGCCTCGGATGATGACTCGGTGAGGCTATAGAAGATGACTCGCTGATTCGGATGGAATTTTATCCAGCTTAACTCAAAGAAGGTTAGAGGGAGACTGAAGGAGGAGTTCACAGAGTCATCGGACGATTTGGTAGCTGGGCTGACTCGGACGTTCTCGATCACTTTTAGCCCCATTGATAGTCTCTCTGTTTTCTATCTTTTTCTCTGAACATTGAATACGAGTCTCTACCTTGCTAAACATATTATATCACCGACAACTCGAACCAATACACGTGAATCATGTCCTCACCAATAATTTGATTAAATGGATTAGAATTTGATTTTTAACTTCAGAAACTAGCTCTATGTTGTCCTAATTGATACTCTCTCTGTTTCATATTACTTGTCGTTTTAGATTTATTCACACATATTAAAAAAATATATGATTTTGTATATTTTCAAAATAAAAATATAATTACCTATAAATTTTATTAATAAATTTTGCATTGAAACTCTAAAACGACACTTATTTTAAAACGGAAATTTTTCATTCAATTATTAAAATATGGTTCCATTCAATTATTATTATTTTTTTTTGTGTGTCAACGGTTGTATTATAATTTAAAAGCCCAAAGGCTACATCTGATACAAATGAAACAAAATCTAAACCTCTTACGTTAATTAAGCCCAACTAAAGCCGTATTACATAAAATTAAGATGAACACATATAAGCCATCTGTCTGCAGACGTGTCAACCTTTAGGCAAAAGTAGAGCTACGTGTTGTTCAAAGGGGATGGTTGTTTCTTCATCGGAGGAAACCACCGACTTGACTCTGATGGGTCATCTCGCTTCCAGACTCAGATAACGAACCAGGATCTTGATTCCATTCTCTCCGATCACCGATGCCCAATAATAATTTCACACTTTCTTCACCGGATATGAAACTTTAAGGAGCTTTACTCGATTCAGAAAACAGTTATTGTTAAAAATCTATGTTGTCCTAATTGATATTAAAATATGGTTCCATTCAATTGTTTTGTTTTGAAATAGTTAACTTTGCCAAGAATTGGTCAATTCTCTTAAATAATTTTTTTTAGTTGTTGTCAAAAAATAGTTTAAAAAAAAATAAAATAACCAAAATAGTATTTTTTTTTTTTGAAATTTTCATTTAAAAAAAAAATTGAAATTTGAAACTCTATCCACAAACTCACCCCTTAACTCTAAAACTTAAAGTCTAAATTAGTTAACCCTCAAAATATAATGCATATAAATAAAAAATTTAGCTCTCAAAAAAACTATTTTAATCATTTTCTTTTTTAAAAACTATTTTTGTGAAGAACAAACTAAAAAAGGTTATTATTTTAGAAAATTTCTCTTAAGAATTTAAGAGAAACAATTTAAATAACAAGTACCATGACCGTCCCCTCCCCTCCCCTCCCCCCCCAATTAAGTGTGTCATTTGAATGAAATAAGATTGGATAATTTTCTTAAATAGTTTTTTTAACTTTTTATCACAAAAATAGTCTTCAAAAATAAAATGACTAAAATAGATTTTTTTTTTGAATTTTTTCTTTTTATTTTTTTATTTTGAAATTTAAAACTCTATCCCCAAACTCAACCCTTAACTCTAAACCCTAAGTCTAAATTAGTTAACCTTAGGAATATAAATGCATTTAAATGCATTTTTTAGCTTCTAAAAAATCTATTTTGGTCATTTTTTCCTTAAAAACTATTTTTGTGAAAAACAAACTAAAACAGACTATCTAAGAAATTTTTTTTCGATAAGATTTGATATTCATTGATAGCGGAGGAAGAAATGTTAATAAAAAGAAAATATTTTAACAGGAGTCTCTATTAAATAGTTTGAGATCCGACAACTCGAATCCAATGCACCTGAATATGGGATCACCGATACTTTTTATGAGAAATACCCTAGACTAGTCCTTAAAAAGTTTTATTTATCACAAAATATCTTCAAAAGAAAAAAAATGATCAAAATGTTACGTTAAAGAGGTAAATAAACACTTATATTCTTATGTTAAGTAATCTAGACTTAGGATCCGAATGGTAACCGCAGATTTAGTAATATAAAGGCTCCGAATGATGACGGTGGAATTGGTATTAAAAGCGGTGCGGAATTAAAGTGTGGGACGGTTCAACTGCGGTTCGTGCGTTTTGTGTAATAAGTGCGGTTTTGGTAAAATTAGTGGTGCGAAATTGTGTTGATTGGTGAAATATATAGTTTGCGGTATTGATAAATTATTTAATTAATAAAATAATAATGATAGAAAATAATAATGGTATATAATATAGTTAAATAATATAAATAATGTATTAACATAATAAATATATTTTAAATTAAATTTCTTAAATATTTTTTTTCAAATGAAATAAGAAAATTACATTAAAACATTAAAAAACAAATAATCTACTTTATTTTATATCTCTAGAATTAAAAAACAAAATTAAATTAGAAATAAACTAAAAATTAAATAGATATCCAAATTTCTATAATCTACTTTATATATTTATAAAAATACTATTTTGGTTTTTAATTAAAAGAAATTATTATTAATTCCATATCATTTTTACATGGGTAATTCTCTTAAATAGCAATATTTTAAGTTTTTATCATAAAAATAGTCTTCGAGAAAGAAAATGACCAAAATAACTTTTTATTTTGAAAATTTTAATATATTTTTTAAAAAAAAAATTTTGAAACCTAATCCCAAAACTCCACTTTTAACTCTAAACCCTAAGTCTAGAATAGTTAACCATATGTATATAAGTGTAGATTTATCTTTTTAATGAATATTTTGATTTTTTTCTTGTATACTATTTTTATGACAAAAATTTTTTTAAAGCTATCTTAGAATATTTCTCTTTTTACATTCAATTGAAAATATTATTTAAATAACATAATTTATATTATTATCCTTTAGCAATATAATAGCGATGTCAATAAAATATATATATATACAATGCAATTGGATATTTTGTAAATTAGATAACTATAATAAACATTAGTTAAATGTAAAAAATGCACACAAAGCACAAAACCGCATCATAATTGAGTGGGTCAAAAAGTAAGTGCGGTTCATTCTAATATAGAACAAACAAAAAAATGATGTTTGCATTTTTTGATAAATGCGTTATTGTATCAATAACGCACACTGAAACAAAATTTACATGATTGGTGAGAGTTGATAAATTACGCACTTACTGTTACAAATACGCCCCGCAAAAATGTTTCCAATCACTACCAAAAGGTGCGGAATGAAAGTTCGGGACGGTTCAACTGCGGTTTGTGCGTTTTGCAGGATAAGTGCGGTTTTGATATAAAAATTAGTGTAGTTTTGTTAAAAAAAAATGTGAGGTTTTGATAAAAAAAATAATGTGATTTTTATTTAAAAAAATATAGCGATTTTGATAGAAAATAATGTAAAATAAATATATTAATACAACTAAAAGTTAATTTATTTGTTTAGTTATAGTCTCATAAAAGTTAAATGATTATCTGCAAATATTTTAAACATTTAACATATATACATACTTATAACATTTACAAAACGCCACACAAAAAGTTTTAAACTATTTTTAAAAGAAAAGTTAAAATATATTATTATATGTCTTCTATTTTATCACAAATATGTAGCCACAAAATATTATATGTAATTACAAAATGGTACATGTGGCTTCATATGTATTTACGGTCGTTTAGTAAGTATAAAATTTTTGTTATAGTATTTATTAAAATAAAAATTATTTTAAAAAATATGTTTCTTATAAAACTGCACCGCACTTCATCTATGTAACGCTACCAATAACTAGTGGAATTACTGTATTGTGCGGTTATTGCATTTTCCTTCACAAAGTCAAATACCGCACTTGTACTTTTGTTTTCTATTTAAAAGTTTCAATAACGCAGAACATTTTACTACTTGCGATTGATTGGTAACACAAGTGCGGAATTCACCAATACCGTCCCACTACAATGAAAACCGCAGTTCCCATTCCTAACCTTAGGGCTTAGAGTTAAATGGTTGGGTTTGGGGTTAGGATTTCAAATTTCAAAAAAAATAAAAATTAAAACTATAATTTTGAAAAAGGTTATTTTTTTCTTGAGTGTTATTTTGTGACAAAAACTTAAAAATATGTTATTTAAAAGAATTGCCCTACTTTTATTAAATGGACTAATATTTGTTTTAAAATAACTTTATTTAAACATCTCACAAATAAGATAATATTTTTAGAAATACACAAAAAAATATTATTAATATATTTTTTATACTCGACATGCACTTCTAATTATGTTGTGATAAAAATATCATTACTTTTTATACCACATCAGAAAAAAAAATTTGGCACTACATACGAAATCACTGATATTTATTAATGAATCAGTAAAGCGTTACGGCTTTATTAACAGATGAATTAATATACATTGCGGCTGAATTACAAAAAACATAGTTGATTTATAAGCTATGGGTTTACTTACCAACATAAACAAGCCTTAAATAACATCTGATTTTTCAGAAACTTGACTGATTTTAGCAAAAGTGACTCAAAACTCGAAGTCAATTGCAAAATCAACCCCTGATTTTTTTGAAATTTTGATTTTCCCTTTTCACCCTAGAATTTCGGATAATTTACGAAAATGCCATTAATTTATTTTTTTTTCCCGAAAATATGTGTATTACCTTATAAGCCTCATCTTCATCAAGTATTTACAATATTGCCATTGGCTTCAATACACCAACCACCATGAACAACCAATTTGAAGCTTTTAATGCTTCTAAAAATAGATTTTGACTTTTCTTTTTCGTTTGTAAAGGTTAAAAAACTTCATCTCTTTCACTTTCTCTCTTTAATCATCCAAAAATGCAGAAGATTTTGATTCAAAATTTTGTAAGGTTCATAGAGGCATTTAACGAGTGGGGCGCCCATGGTTCTTGGTCATTAACGAGTTGGTCGCTCAAGTTGGTCGTTTTCTGTGGTATTGGAGAAGCTACACAGGTTATCTCAGTTGTAAAGGTATGAAATCGATTTTTTACCCAGATTTGTTCGTCCTGAAGACCTCCATATAAGTCTTCTAGTTGGAGAAGACTTATATGAAAGTCTTCTGGTCAAAGAACA
>MU108325.1:3657-23621 GCA_012274485.2 Sinapis alba
TGTTTGGACATATGGCAAGTTCTTGTAGCTTCTAATCAAACCAGGATGAATCACTATGTAAGAATCTTGATTTGGAACCATTATTCAGTGGAGAGTATCCATTAATTTGAATCAATCCCAAAGGAGTTATGTTTAAGAAGTTATTCCACTTTCTAATCAGGATATCCATGTTTAGCCTGTTTTGATATATGGCAAATTCTGCAATCTTCTAATCAAACTAGTATGAATCACTATGTAAGAAGCTTTATTTGGAACCATTATTCAATGGAGAGTATCCATGAAGTTGAATAAATCCCAAAGGAGTTATGTTTAAGAAGTTATTCCACTTTCTAATCAGGATATCCATGTTTAGCCTCTTTGGACATATGGCAAGTTCTTCAAGCTCCTAATCAAACCAGGATGAATCACTATGTAAGATGATTTATTTGAAACCATTATTCAGTGGAGAGTATCCATAAAGTTGAATAAATCCCAAAGGAGTTATGTTTAAGAAGTTATTCCACTTTCTAATCAGGATATCCATGTTAGCCTGTTTGGACATATGGCAAGTTCTTCAAGCTTCTAATCAAACCAGGATGAATCACTATGTAAAAAGCTTGATTTGGAACCATTATTCAGTGGAGATTCTTTCATGAAGTTGAGTAAATCCCATAGGAGTTTTGTTTAAGAAGTTATTCCACTTTCTAATCAGGATATCCATGTTGAGCCTGTTTGGACATATGGCAAGTTCTTGAAGCTTCTAATCAAACCAGGATGAATCACTATGTAAGAAGCTTGATTTGGAACAATTATTCAGTGGAGAGTATCCATGAAGTTGAATAAATCCCAAAGGAGTTATGTTTAAGAAGTTATTCCAGTTTCTAATCAGGATATCCATGTACGTTTAGTGAAGAACAAGTGAAGAACAAGTGAAGAATGTTAACTTGAAGAAAGAAATGGAGCCAAAGGAGGAGTTGTGTTGAGTTTGGGCCTTGTGCAAGAATAGGGCAAGTCTTCCAGAGATTGCCTGTCAGGCTTAAGGAGTGTCTAGAAGGGCTTTAGAGAAGTCTAAGAGTACTATGAAGCCTGTGCAAAGATAGGGTCAAGTCCAGGAGGGACTTAGACACCATTTGGAGTCATTTGGGTGATGGTGCAAAAATAGGGTCAACCATCGGTACAGACGGTATGGAACCGTACGGACCGTGCAAACTTAGGGCAACCCAAACCAAGTCAAGTTTGACCATTGGAGAAGCTTAGAAGAGATGTGCAAAAATAGGGCGAGGTACGTACAGGCGGTCTGTACCATCGACCGTACTTGTTTCGGATCGACCCGAAATGATGTTGTGCAAACTTAGGGTGCAAGTGAAGCTTAGGCTGAGCCTGTGACCATTGGGGCAGTGTCAGGTCGTGGGAGAGAGCTGGGAACAGGCTGGCGTGAGCTGTCCATGAGCTAGCAAAGGCAGCTTTGACTTCACATGCTTGGCAAGCATGTGAGCATTTGTGTCCAAGTATTTGAATTAAGCTGTATCTGGACACTTGAGTGGACAGGTACATGGGAGCCTCCCTTGCACCAATCATGAGCCATTCCTCTCCTCCAATCAGCAGCCATCACCTAGATTGCAAAGACCAGACCACAAGACTTCATCCTAGCCATCCATCTTCAAGTCTATTATGAGCCATTAGATTTAGGGCTCTGGTTTATGTCTTTGTAAAGCCAATATAAGGCTGTGTCATTGTAATTTCGAAATCTAAGTGAGTAAGGGGGATTTCCCCTCTCCTTCATTATAAACAAAGTGTGTTCTTGATCAGAAACCCTTAATCTCTCCCTTTCTTAGTCCTTAATCTATTAATCTCTCTGAATCTCTCTTAATCTCTTGTTTCTGGTCTTGATTCACACTAATCTCATCAGACCATTTCTCACTTCAGTTCAAGCTCCATCTTGCCATTAAAGGCTGTTCTTCACCACCACAGCCTGAGCTCTTAAAATCCAACATGGTATCAGAGCCAAGTTCATCAGAACTTGGTGTCTAGCTTCTGCAAATCTTCACAAGTCCATCCTCATCACAGATCCAAGCCATTGAAGACATGTCTAGCCGGTTCTCTCTCTCTTCAAGAAGAAGGTGTTGAAGACAAGGTGGTGTTTCATGGCTGTTCCTACTCTTTCCAGTCCTTTCAAGGCGTGCCATCCTTCCTGTCCAAGATGAAACCTTTCAAGAAAAGACCTTTCCCCTTGTTCCTGAAGTTGGCGACTCATAGAGATGAAGAAAGGTGGATCCTTTGGTGGTGTGGGTTCAAGAAGGAGGTTATGAACACAAGGAGAAGGTGTTGGGTGACGATCCAGCTCTCTTATCCATCTTACTTGTTTCCTTTTGATGTAGAAGATACAAATTTGAGGACAAATCTTTTCAAAGGAGGAGGGGATGATGCAACCATGGTTGAACCAGCTTACTATGCAACAAAGGATAAACCGGGAGTGCTGAATGGAAAGCTTGAAGATGAAACTAAGGCTGGAATGGTTCATGCTAAGCTTATTTCTCACTCAAGTTACAATGAATAACATGTCAAACAATCTGTAAAAGATGTAATCAGACTCATGGACTAGTTTGAACTTTCCTCAGCCCAAGAAAAGATCACAAACCAAGAAATTGAAGGAAGCAATGGCTTCCTTGGTTTAGTATGAGCCAGAACCAAACCAGGTCGAAATTCAAGCCAAGGAGCCAGCCAAAATAATTAATTATTCAGTTTTCAAGGCAGTTTTAGTTTTAATTAAGTTTTTCTTATTTTTCTACAATTTTAGGACATTTCAATTTCTTCTTCTCTACTTAAACTCTCTTTTGTTTTCAGAAATATTATTCACTCTTTTTATCAAAAACTCTCTCTAAATCTGTGAATCCCTTGTTCATCCATGAACATTGATTGCTAAGGAGTTCATTCTCCAATTGCATCTTGGTTGTGATTGAAATCAGAGTTCATTCTCTTGATCACTAACACATCTATACAAGATTTGATCAGTCCATAAATCATTTCTGAAGATCATCCATTCAATCCATTCATCATCACTGAAATCAACCCATATCTCTCTCAAGCCATCAGATCATCCTTCAAAAGAATCAGTGACAAAAGGATCCCCTCACAAGGGATTCATCAAGTGGTATCAGAGCAGATCTGAAGGCTCTTGATCTTGGTTTGATTCTGAAACTCTCAAAATCTGGGTTTGCATCTGAAAATCTCTATTTCTTCTTCTTTGTTTGAGGAATCTGATTTTTTTCTCTGTAATTCTCATAAAGTTCTTATCTTTCTATCTGTATAATGTGCAAGAGGGGCAACCAGATTAAAAAAGAAAAAGAAAAAAAGAATTTTAAAAAGTTGAAGAGAAATCTAACTTGGCTGAAGAGAAATCCAGCCATGGTGGTAATGCCTCTTGCAAACAAAAATCTTGCAATCTTTCTATATCTTTCTTCTGTTTTGGGGTTGGGGAATTGATATCTAAAAGTTTGATCTTTGTTTGTTGCTGAGCTACTGGATTCACAGACAAAAACTCACAAAAAATCAGAGAGAAAACACTTGAGAGAATTGTTACTACCAGAAAAAGAACAGGAGAAGCACAAGTTGCATCTTCGTTTGAGCTGAAACACTTTATGAAGAAACATTTTGTTTCTAGTAACTATAGCAGAAAGCAACCAAGACAGGCCAAAGAGGAGACAAGAACTTTCCATGATCATGATCACCCAAGAAAGTATCAGTCTCATAAGCAAAGAAGGCCAGACCCACGTCCTCTCTCAAAAGTCAACGAGCCACTGTGTTCTAAGAAGAAACAAGCTATTCAAGAGCACAAAAAAGAATCAAGTTTTCTTAGCCAAGAAACTCATAAGATTGAAACTGCATCTTCTGATTGTGCTAATGATTCTTATTCTTGTCATGACAGGGAGCATATGGAAGTTGAAGAACCTAAGGAGCTTGAGGAAAAATGTGGAAACCACACTGAAGAGGAGAAAGAACTCTCAGATTGCTTACCATGGTTGAAAAAACAAGGAAAAACAAGGCTGCTGGAAAAATTTGAGAGTTCTTTACTCTGTTTTGAATTTTTACCTGAAGTAACACCTGATTGTGATGAACTAACCTGTTTTGAACCGGTGACAAGTAGCATTGATTCAGTGTCTCGGGTCCTAGAAGAAAACCCAGCAGAAGAAGCACAAAAGAGTTCACCACCAGAAGAAGAGTTGGAGCACCCAAACAACATTGAAGCAAAAACAAATGCTAAGTCATTCTCTTTGAACTCTCAAGAGCACTGTAAGGAACTTGTTATGGTTAATTATTTGCATGAAATTTTTGTTAAGGTTAGTTCCAGTGATGTTAAATGTTTTGGTCTAGACAAGGTAAGAGAATTTTGTGTTTCAAACTCTATTTTTAATAACATGTTTAATTCTTTTAAAGTGTTTCAACCTGATAAACTCTCTGATCAAAAACGTTTTCAGTCTGTTAGTGAACTTAATCCTGGTCTTGTTTTGAGTTTTGATCAGTTTATGGAACATAACAAAGGCCTTGATCACCCTAAAAAGAAACTAGAGCTTGTTCTGCAACAACCTGATTTTTGTTTCAGAAAACCTTGTAATTATTTTGTTTGCTTTAAAGATAATAGCTTTGATCTGAGTTTTTATGGTCATGAAATGATCACTGGTAATTTGTTTGCATCTGCTTATGCCATGAACGAATCTAGAAAGTTGCAGGAACTGAAAGCACTTAGGGCTGAAACCGAGTTTGTTCTTAATTCTGATTTGAAACTTGCTCATGTTTGTTCTAAAACTGATAAATCTTGGTTTGTTTTGAGATCAAGCTTGCACAATGATGTTGTTTTGATCTTTGAGGATATATTAGTGTACAACACACTCTTTGAAAGTCATGCTAAACCTGTGAGATATGTGCTAACTGATTATGAATCTGATCTTGAACTTAAACTTTTATGTTCTGATCCTGATCATGTGGGACACAAATTGAAGTTTTTCTATGTTATTGAGTGCCTTGTTACCATTCTGGTTTACAATACTTACTTTGATGTGTATCTTAAAAGTCTGAAACAAGTGCAACATGTTCTCAGAAAGAAATGTTTGGTTATTGATCAGATTAAGAACATGTTTTTCCTAAATGACACTGGATTTCTAGTCTCTAATTTGAGTATCCAGGAACAGCAGGATGAGTCTCAGAGGATTGCAAGGAACAATAGCAAATGCAAATCTTATAAGTCTGAGATTTCGAGATGGAAGTACTTGAGGAAAATGGATTCAAAACTCCAAGGAAGTTTATGTCCAAAACCTTACTTTGATGTTGCTTTCATACTTATTTTCTTGATCATTTGTCTCGCTTCTTACTTGTTTCCTTTTGATGTAGAAGATACAGATTTGAGGACAAATCTTTTCAAAGGAGGAGGGGATGATGCAACCATGGTTGAACCAGCTTACTATGCAACAAAGGATTAACCGGGAGTGCTGAATGGAAAGCTTGAAGATGAAACTAAGGCTGGAATGGTTCATGCTGAGCTTATTTCTCACTCAAGTTACAATCAATAACATGTCAAACAAGCTGTAAAAGATGTAATCAGACTCATGGACGAGTTTGAACTTTCCTCAGCCCAAGAGAAGATCACAAACCAAGAAATTGAAGGAAGCAATGGCTTCCTTGGTTTTGTATGAGCCAGAACCAAACCAGGTAAAAATTCAAGCCAAGGAGTCAGCCAAAATAATTAATTATTCAGTTTTCAAGATAATTTTAGTTTTATTTAATTTTTTTTTTTTTTCTACAATTTTAGGACTTTTCAATTTCTTCTTCTCTACTTAAACTCTCTTTTGTTTTCAGAATTATTATTCACTCTTTTTATCAAAAACTCTCTCTAAATCTGTGAATCCCTTGTTCATCCATGAACATTGATTGCTAAGGAGTTCATTCTCCAATTGCATCTTGGTTGTGATTGAAATCAGAGTTCATTATGTTGATCACTAACACATCTATACAAGATTTGATCAGTCCATAGATCATTTCTGAAGATCATCCATTCAATCCATCCATCATCACTGAAATCAACCCATATCTCTCAAGCCATCAGATCATCCTTCAAAAGAATCAGGGACAAAAGGATCCCCTCACAAGGGATTCATCACCAGTCCAAAGAAGAGGTCGGAGAAGGAGTGGTGATTTGCAATGAAGTGATGATCAACATTGCATCACGAGAAGAGGCCATGATCCAGGGTCTTTGTGTCTATCACATTGATCCTAAGACACAAAGACCCACTGGCCAATCCCTAGGCCTTAGAGGCTCTACTCTTTTTCCCTCATCAAGGTTTTGTCCCAAAAAGGTTTTCCTTGGTGAGGTTTTTAATGAGGGAGTTCTTCAAGGTTCCAAGCTTGACTTAGGATCACCTAGAGTCAAGCTTGAGGGGGAGTGTTAACTTGAAGAAAGAAATGGAGCCAAAGGATGAGTTGGGTTAAGTTTGGGCCATGTGCAAGAATAGGGCAAGTCTTCCAGAGATTGTCTGTCAGGCTTCATGAGTGTTCAGGAAGGGCTTTAGAGAAGTCTAAGAGTACTATGAAGCTTGTGCAAAGATAGGGTCAAGTCCAGGAGGGACTTAGACACCATTTGGAGTCATTTGGGTGATGGTGCAAAAATAGGGTCAACCATCGGTATAGACGGTATGGAACCGTACGGACCGTGCAAACTTAGGGCAACCCAAACCAAGTCAGGTTTGACCATTGGAGAAGCTTAGAAGAGATGTGCAAAAATAGGGCGAGGTACGGACAGGCGGTCCTTACCATCGACCGTACTTGTTCCGGATCGACCAGAAATGATGTTGTGCAAACTTAAGGTGCAAGTGAAGCTTAGGCTGACCCTGTGACCATTGGGGCAGTGTCAGGTCGTGGGAGAGAGCTGGGAACAGGCTGGCGTGAGTTGTCCATGAGCTAGCAAAGGCAGCTTTGACTTCACATGCTTGGCAAGCATGTGAGCATTTGTGTCCAAGTATTTGAATTAAGCTGTATCTGGACACTTGAGTGGACAGATACATGGGAGCCTCCGTTGCACAAATCAGGAGCCATTCCTCTCCTCCAATCAGCAGCCATCACCTAGATTGCAAAGACCAGACCACAAGACTTCATCCTACCCATCCATCTTCAAGTCTATTATGAGCCATTAGATTTAGGGCTCTGGTTTATGTCTTTGTAAAGCCAATATAAGGCTGTGTCATTGTAATTTTGAAATCTAAGTGATTAAGGGGGATTTCCCCTCTCCTTCATTATAAACAAAGTGTGTTCTTGATCAGAAACCCTTAATCTCTCCCTTTCTTAGTCCTTAATCTATTAATCTCTCTGAATCTCTCTTAATCTCTTGTTTCTGGTCTTGATTCACACTAATCTCATCAGACCATTTCTCACTTCAGTTCAAGCTCCATCTTGCCATTAAAAACTGTTCTTCATCACCACAGCCTGAGCTCTGAAAATCCAACAAAGAACATGTGAAGAACAAGTGAGAGAGAGAGAGTTTGATCCGGATAAGGAAGGAGAGAGAGGGAGAAGTAAGTTAGTCGACCAAGAATAGAAGAGAATAGGAAGGATCTGATTTCCTTAATTAAACTAGAAAGGGTTACATGTATTTATATAGACTAGACAATCAGAACAAGAGAAACAATAAACAATGGGAAATGATAAACAATTCTGTCTCATGCTGGCGCGTCTGGACAGTGAAAGGGACATGACCCAAACGGCTCCAAGGCTAACCTCAACATGTGACTCCTTTATTTAAATGTTTCTTCATGTACAAATATCGCCAACGGCCTTCTCTTGTTTCTGAATCAAAGTGGTCGACATTCCCATCATTTCCTTTGCCTCCAAGTCAAGTTAGGTCACGGATGGAATGAAGTCTAATCCGTACAAGTTGTACAGACTGCCTTGTAATCCAAGACTCTTACTTAGCCTTCACTTATTGTCTCTTATTCTTCTTCATGGTCAATACTCCCCCTCAAGCTGGACCGGATGTAATGGTCAAGCTTGGATACCATGAAGACTTCCCTCATCAAAACCTTAGTATGCAAAACCCATTGGGACAAAAACATACTAAGAAAAAAGAGTATAAGCTCCATGGTTATAGGGGCTTACTTGTGCGTGATGTCCATGAGTCCAAGCTTAGAATATATGGACTCACACACCTTGATACTTGTGGCTTTGGTGAAGACATCTGCTAGCTGATCCTCACTTCTTGTATAGCATGGTAGAATTACTCCTTGCATCACCATCTGTCTCACCTTGTGACAATCTAACTCAATGTGTTTGGTCCTCTCATGGAATACTGAGTTTGAGGCTATGTGAATGACTGCTTGGTTGTCACAATGCATGGTGATAGGTGAGGTGATCTCTATGCCCAAGTCTTTGAGAAGTCCTTTGATCCATACTAGCTCGTTGGTAAGCTTCCTCATGGCTCTATATTCAGCTTCAGCACTTGAACATGACACAACCTTTTGCTTCTTGCTTTTCCATGTGACCAGGTTGCCTCCAATGAATGTACAGTATCCAGTGGTGGATTTCCTATCATTCCTATCTCCTGCCCAATCAGCATCACAATACCCAACTACTTCAGTATTGCCATTGCATCCCATCCATATTCCTTGGCCGGGAGATCCACTGAGGTATCTAAGGATCCTCTCCACCATTTTCCAGTGATACATCATTGGCACTTGCATGTGTTGGCTAACCTGATTCACAGCAAAACAAATATCAGGTCTAGTGATAGTCAAATATATGAGCTTACCCACTAGCCGTCTGTACTGTTTTGGATCTTCAAATGGAGTTGCTTCATACTCCCCCTCACGTAGGATCTTATATCCATCTTCCAGTGGTGTCTTTGCTGGCTTTTCTCCAAGCATACCTGCACCATCCAAGAGATCAAGTGTGTACTTTCTTTGGGACAAGAAGAGCCCCTCTTTAGAGCGGCACACTTCTATTCCAAGAAAGTACTTTAGCTCTCCAAGATCCTTTATATCAAATACTGATTTGAGAAAGGTTTTAGTTGCTTGTATACCTTCCTTGTCACTCCCTGTGATGATGATATCATCAACATACACAAGGATGACTACTATACCTTGTTGGCTGGTGAATGTGAAGAGAGTATGATCAGCTTCTGATCGGCAAAACCCTTTCCCATTCAGAGTGGTGCTAAGCTTATGGTACCATGCTCTTGGTGATTGCTTTAGTCCATAGATAGCCTTCTTGAGTCTCCATACATTTCCTGGTTTAACCATGTGTTCTAGACCAGGAGGGGGTTTCATGTAGACTTCATCCTCTAGTTCTCCTTGAAGGAATGCATTCTTCACATCCATTTGCCATAAGTCCCATTCCAAGTTTGTTGCAAGTGAGAGAATGATCCTGATGGTGTGAAGCTTTGCAACAGGAGCAAAGGTATCCAAGTAGTCTTCACCATACGTTTGAGTGAATCCCCTTGCTACCAGCCTTGTCTTCTTTCTTTCTGGTTTTCCATTAGCTAGATACTTGATAGTGTAGAGTAGGCGACTTGTCACAGCTTTCTTGCCTTTGGGAAGTTCAGTTTCAAACCATGTGTCATTCTTGATCATGGCACCCATCTCATCTCCCACTGATGCTTTCCACTCATCATTTGCCATTGCTTCTTCATAAGTCTTGGGAATATATTCCTGATCCACATTACTCTTGAAGACTTGATGCTCTTCTGGATATTGAGCTAATGAACACACTGCCCTCTCTGGATGAGCTACCACATTAGCATTGAAGTACACTCTTGTGTTCTTCCAGTGTTCTGGTCCATGCCTTATTCTAGTGCTTCTCCTTAGTGGCTGAGCTTGTTATGGTTCTACCTCTTCAGTTTGGTTTTCATTATCTTGATCTCTATCATCTTGTTGTTGTATAGTTTCATGTTGTTCCTCTTGCTCACCTTGATCATGAACTTCAGAACCCTCTTGATGACTTGTTTCAGCTGGTTCTGTTTGGTTCCCCCCTTCAGGATCAAGGTGAGGAGTTTCTACAGCTGGTTCACTCTCTTGGGGTTGTGGAGAGTGAGACCTTCCCCCTTCTCTTGGTTGGCCAATGCCGAGACTCT
Organism: Sinapis alba; assembly: GCA_012274485.2. Classification (NCBI taxonomy): domain Eukaryota; kingdom Viridiplantae; phylum Streptophyta; class Magnoliopsida; order Brassicales; family Brassicaceae; genus Sinapis; species Sinapis alba. The sequence goes on from MU108325.1 coordinate 13,745, forward strand.
CAAGTATGATCCTCAAATTTTGGCTCTATCCGAGGGTGCATTTGATAGATCTTTCAAGCTCTCCCAGCTCTTCTAATCATAGTACCCTTTGGACTCCATGAACTTTACATCCCAAGATACCATCACTCTTCTGGTTTCAGGTAGATAGCATTTGTATCCCTTCTGGTTAGCTGAGTATCCAATGAAAATTGCTTTGATACTCTTGGCTTCAAGCTTATTTCTCTGTTCACCTGGAATCAAGACAAAGCAAGTGCAACCAAACACACACAAATGATTAATGGAGGGTCTGTTTTTGTTTAATACCTCATAAGGAGAGACATCATGGAGAATTCTTGTGGGGGTTCTATTGATTAAGTAGCAGGCAGTCACCACAGCATCTCCCCATCATCTCTTTGGGACATTGGCATGGAACATCATGCTTCTAGCAACCTCCATGAGATGTCGATTCTTTCTCTTAGATACTCCATTTTGTTGTGGTGTGTAAGGGCAACTAGTTTGGTGAATGATTCCATGTTTGGCTAAATGATTCTTGAATGCATGACTTGTGTATTCTCCACCATTGTCTGGCCTAAATATTTTGATCTTGGCATTGAAATGATTAGTAACATAACTTTGAAAGTTCATAAATGCTTCTAATACCCTATCCTTTGATTGAATTAAGGTTAGCCAAGTATATTTAGATTTCTCATCAATGAATGTGACAAAATATTTATAATTTTCCCTAGAAACACAAGGAGCAGTCCAAACATCTGAGTGAACTAAATCAAAGCCTGAATGGATCACCAGGCCAAGGAGTATGGATGGGATGCAATGGAAGCACTGAAGTGGTTGGCTACTGTGATGCTGATTGGGCTGGTGATAGAGCTGACAGGAGGTCCACCACAGGATATTGCACCTTCATTGGAGGGAACCTAGTTACTTGGAAGAGCAAGAATCAGAAAGTGGTGTCATGCTCCAGTGCTGAAGCTGAGTATAGGGCAATGCTGAAGCTGACCAATGAGCTTATCTGGATAAAAGGGATACTGAAGCATTTGGACATTGAGCAGGCTACTCCCATGACAATGCATTGTGACAACCAAGCTGCCATTCACATTGCTACAAATTCAATGTTCCATGAGAGGACTAAGCATATTGTGGTCGATTGTCACAAGGTGAGGCAGATGATTGTCCTTGGAGTGATTCTGCCATGTTATACAAGGAGTGAAGATCAGCTTGCAAATGTGTTTACTAAGGCTGCAAAACAGAAGACCATTGAGTCCATTCATATCAGGTTGGGGCTCATTGATCTTAACCCCAACAGCAGTTAAGTCCCTTAGTCATGAGTTCTTCACTCTTTTTCCCTCATCAAGGTTTTGTCCCAATGGGTTTTCCTTGGTGAGGTTTTTAATGAGAAAGAACTCATGGCTTCCAAGCTTGACCACTACATTGTCAAGCTTGAGGGGGAGTGTTGAGTTATGATTGTTGAGAGGAAGGTAATGAAGAGATGGAGTCTTGGAGGTTCAAGGATCAATTAGAGAAGAGAAGTGTTGAGGTTGAGACAGTAACTCCAAAAGTTACCACAGTAACTTTTGGAAAGTTACCAAAGTAACTTTGGAAGAAGGTAAATAAGGCAAGATGAGAAGTTACCTTGCATTTATCCATTCTGGACAGGAGGAGCACGACCAGGGAGAGTGGATAAGGTAAGAGGATAAGGTGAGACCACAGCTGGAAAGGAAGAGCCACTTTACAGCCTGTCCAAGCATGTGGAGCCTCTCAGCCAAGTATTTGTATTGACCTCACATGCTTATAGGTCTAGATTGAATTCATTGAACCTAGACATGATTGTATTCTCTTTATATCTTGTAAGCTCTCATCTGAATCATAATATACAGTTTTGAGTCTCTCTCTCTTGTTCTTAAGTTTCTCTCTCTAGTTCTTGGTGTTCATGATGATTCCTCACTAATCTCTCCATTTCTGTCCAAATCTGTTCTATTCTCTCTGTTTCTTCATCTATCTCTTTCTATTTCTAAATATTTTATGGTATCAGAGCCAGGTTGCTCAGTTTTTGGGTATTGAGTTTGCAAGTCTTCAGCTTCATTTCAAGATTCAATCTTTGGTGTTCATCTGAGTCAAGGAAGGCAAGATGGAAGGAAACAAGATCATGGCTGTTCCTGTGGTTTTGAAAGGTGGTGGTAACTACCTGTTGTGGTCTAGGCTGGTGAAGACAGCCATTGGGAGCAAGGGTTTATGGTCTCATATCACTGATGGAGGTCCAAAACCAGTTGCTGGTGATGATGGAGGTGAAAAGGAGCTTGCTTTGGTCGACCAAGATAAGTGGGCTCAAGAGGATCTGATGGTGTTATCTGTGATACAAGGATCTCTTGAAGCCTCAATCCTTGAAGCTTATAGCTACTGTGAGACTCCAAAGGCCTTGTGGGAGACACTCCAGAAGGTATATGGGAACATTTCCAATCTGAGCAGGGTGTTTGAGGTGAAGAGAGCCATCAATACACTGGTGCAAGAAGAGGTTGAGTTCACCAAACACTTGGGTAAGTTCAGAGCTCTTTGGTCTGAGCTGGAGATGCTAAGACCCAACACTACTGATCAGGAGACACTCATGGAGAGGCGTGAGCAAGATCAAGTGTTTGGGTTGCTGTTGACTCTGAATCCTGCCTTTAATGATGTGATCAAGCACATATTGAGGTCCTCTAAGCTTCCATCTCTAGAGGAAGTATGTGCTCAAATCCAGAAGGAGGAAGGGTCACTTGGGTTATTTGGAGGCAAAGGAGACTTGTCTCTAGCTAACAAAGCTGAGATTGTGCAAGCTAATAAAGCAATGTACAGGACTGAAGACAGGAAGTATGGTGATGATAGGAGGTTTGGAGGCAACTGTGATCATTGCAAGAAGCCTGGTCACAAGAGGAGTCAGTGTTGGATCCTCCATCCCCATCTTAAACCACCAAAGTTCATGAAAGAAAGGGAAGCTAGAGCTCATCTGTCTGAAGCAAGTGAGGCTGGTTCATCTGGTACTGGGTCAAACCTGCGAGGTGGAGAAAGTGAAGGGAAGGCCTTAGCTTCTCAACATACTGCCCTGAAGAGCATGGAGAATGAAGTCATCAGGAAGTCTGATATTGAGGCTCTAATCAAAGCTCTCAAGGAGTCTGGTAACCCTCTTGGAAATATCCTTGGTTATTCATATGCTGCTTATAGAGTTCCTAGAACCATTGATAGGTTGCTGGATAGTACAAACTCTTTATCTGGAATCATTGATAGGTTGCTAGTGAAACCAAGCTCATTAGACAATGGAAATGAATCACCTAGGATCTACACTGCTCAGAATGTGACTAAACCATTGATTGTTGATTCTGGTGCCTCTCACCATATGATTAGTGACACTAGTCTTATTAAAGATTTAGAACCTGCTCATGGTCATGTAATGATTGCAAATGGTGATAAGGTTCCTATTAAAGGAATAGGTAATCTAAAACTGTTTGAAAAAGAATCTAGAGCTTTCTATATGCCTGAGTTTACTTCTAATCTTTTATCTGTTAAAAGGTGCACCACTGATCTTCAATGTAATGTTATCTTTAGTCCTGATGATGTTAAGTTTCAGGATATTAAAAGCAGTGAGATGATTGGAAGAGGAGTTACCAAGGGAGAACTATATATGCTTGAAGACTTAGCTCCTGTTTCTAGTTCTATTTACTCTTTCAAGTCTGTTCTGAATAATGATGCATTGTGGCATTCTAGATTAGGTCACCCTCATGTTAGAGCTTTAAGTTTGATGTTACCAGGTGTTGTATTTGAAAATAATGATTGTGAAGCTTGTGTGTTAGGCAAACATTGTAAGACTGTTTTCCAGAAATCATCTACTATCTATGAACACTGCTTTGATTTAGTTCACTCTGATGTTTGGACTGCACCATGTTTGTCTAGAGAGAACTATAAGTACTTTGTTACATTCATAGATGAAAAATCTAAATACACCTGGATAACACTCATTCAAACTAAGGATAGGGTTCTTGATGCATTTAAGAATTTTCAAAGCTATGTGTCTAACCATTACAATGCCAAGATAAAGATTTTCAGGTCTGATAATGGTGGGGAATACAAAAGCAATGCTTTCAAGCAACACCTAGCTCAACATGGGATCCTACATCAGACTAGCTGCCCTTATACTCCTCAGCAAAATGGAGTGGCTGAGAGGAAGAACAGGCATCTTATGGAAGTAGCAAGGTCAATGATGTTCCAAACTAATGTACCAAAGAGGCATTGGAGTGATGCTGTGATGACTGCCTGCTACCTCATCAATAGGATACCAACCAGGGTGCTAGAGGATCAGTCGCCATTTGAGGTCCTAAACAGAACCAAGCCATCTTTGAATCATCTAAGGGTATTCGGATGTGTGTGCTTTGTCATGGTACCTAGTGAGATGAGGAATAAACTGGAACCAAAGAGTACTAGGGCCATGTTCATTGGGTATTCAACAACTCAGAAAGGGTATAAATGCTTTGATTCCAAGACTAGAAGAGTTCTTATTTCCAGAGATGTGAAGTTCATGGAGACACAAGGGTATTATGAAGAGAAGAGCTGGAATGATTTAAAGGATCTATCTCAAGAGGTTGATAAGGCCACCAGCCTGAGGCATATTTTGGAGACTCTTGGAATCAATATGAACCCGGATCAGAGAAGAAGGGAAATACCTAAGCCCCATGAAGCTGAAGACACATCACACATTGATCTTGAAGGGGGAAATGAACCTGAGGGGGAAGATCATGGAGAAGGAAATTCAGGTAGTCCAGATCAAGATGTGATGCAAAATGAAGTTGGTACTGAGAGGAATGATCAGGATGAGGATCATGAAGAAGAACAAGGTCAATCCAGTCATATGCAAGAAGAAGTTCAACCTGCTGAGGTTGATGAACCTGTGGTGGCTCCATTGAGAAAGATAACAAGGGTTAGGAAGGACCCATTAAATTGGGTGAACACAAGGGTGTATTTTAATGCTCAAGCTGTTGAACATCCAAGTCAGGCTGTGTGCTCATTTGCTGAGTTTCCTAGTGAGGATTGTGCTTTCATGACCAGTCTGGATATGAGTCATGTTCCAAGATCTTATGAGGAGGCCATAAAAGACAAAGAATGGAAGAAATATGTTGGTGATGAGGCAGATGCTATGATAAGGAATGAGACATGGTATGAAAGTGAGTTACCAAAAGGGAAGAAGGCTGTATCAAGTAGATGGATCTTTACCATTAAGTACTTGCCAAATGGGAAGATAGAGAGGCGCAAAACCAGATTGGTAGCTAGAGGATTCACACAAACCTATGGACAGGATTACATTGATACTTTTGCTCCAGTGGCCAAGCTTCATACCATTCGGATTGTCTTGTCCATTGCAACAAATCTTGAGTGGGGTTTATGGCAAATGGATGTGAAGAATGCTTTTCTTCAGAGGGAGCTTGAAGATGAAGTGTATATGCATCCTCCACCTGGTTTTGAAGGTCTTGTGAAGCCAGGAAATGTATTGAGATTGAAGAAAGCCATTTATGGATTGAAACAATCCCCTAGAGCCTGGTATACTAAGCTTAGCACTACTCTGAATAGGCGTGGGTTTGAAAGGTCAGAATTGGATCATACTCTCTTCACTCTCACTACACCTTCAGGTATCATTGTTCTACTTGTCTATGTTGATGATATCATCATAACAGGGAGTGACAAAGTGGGTATACAAGCCACAAAGGATTTTCTTAAATCTGTGTTTGAAATCATAGATTTGGGAGAAATGAAATACTTCCTTGGGATTGAGATATGTAGGTCCAAGGAAGGTTTGTTCATGTCTCAAAGAAAGTATACACTTGATCTTTTGAAAGATGCAGGTAAACTTGGAGGAAAGACAGCCAAGATGCCACTTGAAGATGGGTATAAGCTTCCACGAGAGGGGGAGATTGAAGACAGCAAGCCCTTCCATGATGCCAAGCTTTATAGAAAGCTTGTTGGTAAGTTGATCTACTTAACTATCACAAGATCTGATATATGTTTTGCTGTGAATCAGGTGAGCCAACATATGCAAGTACCAAAGGAGCATCATTGGAACATGGTGGAAAGGATATTGAGCTATCTGAATGCATCACCAGGCCAAGGAGTATGGATGGGATGCAATGGAAGCAATGAAGTGGTTGGCTACTGTGATGCTGATTGGGCTGGTGATAGAGCTGACAGGAGGTCCACCATAGGATATTGCACCTTCATTGGAGGGAACCTAGTTACTTGGAAGAGCAAGAAGCAGAAAGTGGTGTCATGCTCCAGTGCTGAAGCTGAGTATAGGGCAATGCTGAAGCTGACCAATGAGCTTATCTGGATAAAAGGGATACTGAAGCATTTGGACATTGAAAAGGCTACTCCAATGACAATGCATTGTGACAACCAAGCTGCCATTCACATTGCTACAAATTCAATGTTCCATGAGAGGACTAAGCATATTGAGGTTGATTGTCACAAGGTGAGGCAGATGATTGTCCTTGGAGTGATTTTGCCATGTTATACAAGGAGTGAAGATCAGCTTGCAGATGTGTTTACTAAGGCTGTAAAACAGAAGACCATTGAGTCCATTCATATCAGGTTGGGGCTCATTGATCTTAACCCCAGCAGCAGTTAAGTCCCTTAGTCATGAGTTCTTCACTCTTTTTCCCTCATCAAGGTTTTGTCCCAATGGGTTTTCCTTGGTGAGGTTTTTAATGAGAAAGAACTCATGGCTTCCAAGCTTGACCACAACATTGTCAAGCTTGAGGGGGAGTGTTGAGTTATGATTGTTGAGAGGAAGGTAATGAAGAGATGGAGTCTTGGCGGTTCAGGGATCAATTAGAGAAGAGAAGTGTTGAGGTTGAGACAGTAACTCCAAAAGTTACCACAGTAACTTTTGGAAAGTTACCACAATAACTTGGGAAGAAGGTAAATAAGGCAAGATGAGAAGTTACCTTGCATTTATCCATTCTGGACTAGAGGAGCACGACCAGGGATAGTGGATAAGGTAAGAAGATAAGGTGAGACCACAGCTGGAAAGGAAGAGCCACTTCACAGCCTGTCCAAGCATGTGGAGCCTCTCAGCCAAGTATTTGTATTGACCTCACATGCTTATAAGTCTAGATTGAATTCATTGAACCTAGACATGATTGTATTCTCTTTATATCTTGTAAGCTCTCATCTGAATCATAATATACAGTTTTGAGTCTCTCTCTCTTGTTCTTAAGTTTCTCTCTCTAGTTCTTGGTGTTCATGATGATTCCTCACTAATCTCTCTATTTCTGTCCAAATCTTTTCTATTCTCTCTCTTTCTTCATCTATCTCTTTCTATTTCTAAATATTTTACTAAAAGCATGAGAAAAATCAGAAATAATTTTGGTGTCTTCAAGCAAATATAATCCGCCCTTGCTAACATCCTTTCCCAGCATCTTACTTGTCTCAATATCCTGAAAATGAACATCATTAGGACTGAAGATAACATTACAATTCAGATCAGTAGTTGCCTTTCTAACCGAGAGAAGTTGGATGCAAATGAGGGCATGTAAAATGCTTTAGACTCTTTTTCAAACAGCTTTAAGTTCCCTATACCTTTAATAGGTATTCTATCACCATTAGCAATTGTCACACTTCCTAGAGCAGGCTCTATGTTACTAATGAGACTAGAATCCTTAATCATGTGATGAAATGCTCCTGAATCAATTACTAATGGTTTAACATTCAGTGATTTATGTAAGACATTACTACTAATGTTACCAGAGTTTGCATTGAGGGCTTTGATCAAGGCCTCAATGTCTGACTTGCGGATGAATGCATCCTCTTGGGCAGGCTGAGAAGAAGCTCCAACCGCATAGTTTGGTGCGTGTGTAGTTGACACCAAATCCCTCCCTTCACTAGCTAGGTGCATGGATTGAACCATCTGCTGGTCATTCTGTTGAACAGCTTCATTTGCTCTTGCTTGATTGTACTTGTTGGCTGGAGCTGGCCTAAGGTGTGGGTGGAGGATCCAGCAATTGTTTTTGGAGTGCCCTTGCCTCTTGCAATGCTCGCAAGTCACAGATTTGTCTCCTCCTCCTCTTGGTTTGAAGTAGGCTTTATTTGCTGAAGCATTCCCCACCTTGTCAGCCTTGTTTGCCATAGAGAGTTCTCCTTTTTCACCAAACAAGCCATCTGAGCCTAACTCTTTCTGAAGTTGGGCACACACATCATCATAGCTAGGGAGCTCCTTGGCTCGTAATATGTGTTTGAGAAGGTCACTGAAGCTTGAGTTCAGTGTGAGAAGTAACCTAAATACTTTGTCTTGCTCACGCCTTTCTTCAAGAGTATTAGGGTCAGTGGTACTTGGTCTAAGTATCTCAAGCTCAGACCACAGTTGGCTGTACTTTCCCAAGTGCTTGGTAAGATCCATCTCTTCTTGATGTAGATTGTTGATGGCTCTCTTTACTTCAGAGATCCTTGTAAGGTTTGAGGTGTTGCCATACACCTTGTATAAGGTGTCCCATAGCTTCTTGGCTGTCTCACAGTGTGAGTAACAGTCCATGATAGGTGTGTCAAGTGAGCTTTACAAGGCTGACAGCACCATGAGATCTTCTTGTTCCCATTTGCCTTCATCAGTCACTACAACCTCCTTGCCATCTTCCCCTTGGGTGATTTGCTTTTGTGCTTCACTTGATGTGATATGCCCCCACAATCCTCTTCCTCCAAGGGCAGTCTTGGTTAGTCTTGACCAAGTAATGTAGTTTGTCCCTTTGAGGACACTCGGAATGTGAACTGGTCTTTGTTTCTCCATGGTTTCCTTGAGATGAGAGAGGCGCCAAGTAGTTTCCTTGAGATGAGAGAGGAGCCAAGTACAGTTTGAATTTCAAACTTAGGTGAACGAGTCTAGGAGAGGGACAGAAAAGAGTGAGCACGTTCAACACAAAGGAAGACTCCTCAATTAATCCTCAAGAACACTTTCTCTCACTCGCTTAGAATAAGAATTTTGTAGGATGTCTTTTTTTTTAAGAGAGTAACCGAGTAGAATGGAAGGGAGTGAGTTTCAGAGTAGATTTGCGGAAGGAAAATAGGTTCTCAGAAGCTTAAAGCTCTCATACTATGTAAGTTTAATGAAGAACAAGTGAAGAACTTGTGAAGAACAAGTGAGAGAGAGAGAGTTTGATCCGGATAAGGAAGGAGAGAGAGGGAGAAGTAAGTTAGTCGACCAAGAAAAGAAGAGAATAGGAAGGATCTGATTTCCTTAAATAACTACAAAGGGTTACATGTCTTTATATAGACTAGACAATCAGAACAAGAGAAACAATAAACAATGGGAAATGATAAACAATTATGTCTCATGCTGGCGCGTCTGGACAGTGAAAGGGACATGACCCAAATGGCTCCAAGGCTAACCTCAACATGTGATTCCTTTATTTAAATGTTTCTTCATGTACAAATATCTCCAACGGCCTTCTCTTGTTTTTGAATCAAAGTGGTCGACATTCCCATCAGTTCCTTTGCCTCCAAGTCAAGTTAGGTCATGGATGGGATGAAGTCTAATCCGTACAAGTTGTACGGACTGCCTTGTAATCCAAGACTCTTACTTAGCCTTCTCTTATTGTCTTTTATTCTTCTTCATGGTCAATAATCCATGTTTAGCCTGTTTTGACATATGGCAAGTTCTGCAAGCTTCTAATCAAACCAGGATGAATTACTATGTAAGAAGCTTGATTTGGAACCATTATTCAGTGGAGAGTATCCATGAAGTTGAATCAATCCCAAAGGAGTTATTCTTAAGAAGTTATTCCACTTTCTAATCAGGATATCCATGTTTAGCTTGTTTGGACATATGGCAAGTTCTTGAAGCTTCTAATAAAACCAGGATGAATCACTATGTAAGAAGCTT
>MU108327.1:0-29224 GCA_012274485.2 Sinapis alba
AGTATATAAAGTCTTATTAAATTAATTGTGTAAAAGTTAAAAACGATGCCAATTTACCCTAAAAATTGTTAAGCATAAATTAATACATATAAAGAATGTGGTTAGAAATTTTATGAAACATTAAACACTATATAACCTTTGGTAAATAGAACATTTACCGAAAACTTAATATTTTCATAGGGGTTAACCGACATATGTTAAGAAAAATTTAAAAATTATGACAATCTTGGTTTAATGTATATTTGTATCGATCACTGACGTAGGATGATGGTCAAAGAGGTTTGGATCCTTTGTTGTGTCCGTTTCTCGAGATAATAGAAATTTCTTAGTGGTTATTTTACTAATTTAGGCAGTATATAAAGTTTTATTAAATTAGTAGTGTAAAAATTAAAAACGATGCCAATTTAACATAAAAAGAGTTAAGCGTACATTAAATACATATAAATAATGTGGTTAGAAGTTTTATAAATTAATACTATAACCTTTGGTAAATAGAACATTTACCGAAAACTCAATATTTTCGTAGGGGTTAACCCACATGTTTTAAGAAATAATCAAAATTTATGACAATCTTGTTTTAATGCATATTTGAATCATTCAAAGACGTAGGATGATGGCCGAAGAACTTTGGATCCTTTGTTGTGTCCGTTTCACGAGATAATAAAATTTTCTTAGTGGTTATTCCAATAATTTTGGTAATATATAAAAATATATTAAATTAATTGTGTAAAAATTAAAAATGATGCCAATTTATCCTAAAAAGAGTTAAGCATACATTAATACATATAAATAATATGGTTAGAAATTTTATAAAACATTAAAGACTATATAACCTTTGGCAAATAGAACATTTACCGAAAACTCAATATTTTCGTAGGGGTTAACTATATATTTTAACAAAAATTCAAAAATTATGACAATCTTGTTTTAATTTATAGTTGGCATCGTTCAGTGACGTATAATGATAGTCAAAGAGGTTTAGATCCTTTGTTGTCTCCGTTTCTCGGAATATCAGAAATTTCTTTGTGGTTATTCCACTAGTTTAGGCAGTATATAAAATGTTATTAAATTAATTGTGTAAAATTAAACACGATGTCAATTTACCCTAAAAAGAGTTATGCATATATTAATACATATAAATAATGTGGTTAAATTTTTTATAAAACATTAAAGACTATAACCTTTGGTAAATAGAACTTTTACCGAAAACTCAATTTTATTTTACGGGTTAACCCACGTATTTTAAGAAAAATTCAAAAATTATGACAATCTTGTTTTAATACATATTTGAATAATTCACTGACTTAGGATGATGGCCAAAGAGGTTTGGATCCTTTGTTGTGTCCGTTTCTCGAGAGAATAGAAATTTCTTAGTGGTTATTCCACTAATTTAGGCAGTATAAAAAGTTTTATTAAATTAGTTGTGTAAAAATAAACCCGATGCTAATTTACCCTAAAAAGAGTTAAGCATACACTAATACATATAAAAATGTGGTTAGAAATTTTATAAAACATTAAAGACTATAACCTTTGGTAAATAGAACATTTACAGAAAACTCAATATTTTTGTAGGGATTTAGATCCTTTATTGTCTCCAATTCTCGGAATATCAGAAATTTCTTTGTGGTTATTCCACTAGTTTATACAGTATATAAAGTTGTATTAAATTAATTGTGTAAAAATTAAAAATAATGCTAATTTACCCTAAAAATTGTTAAGCATACATTAATACATATAAAGAATGTGGTTAGAAATTATATAAAGAATGTGGTTAGAAATTTTATGAAATAATGTCTGCTAAATAATTATTTGCAAATGATAAAGTACTATATCATACATTTCCACTACGCTTCCTCCTGCTCCACTTCGGCTATTCCATTCCATCTTCTTCTTTTACAAATATTTCATTTCATCTTGTTTAAATGAAAACTAGAATTTGATCCATGCAATCGTGTAATTAATGTTTAATTTATTTTTATTGGTCAAATTTAAAATTAATTATTTTAGATATTGTTGATTTTGATCTATCTTTTCAAAAAGCATATCTTTCAAACATGTGAAAACATGAAGGATCTCGATACACTCAAATATTTTATAGGTTTAGAAGTGGTTCGAACTCCTTAAGATATTTATTTTTTTAGAGAAAATATACGTTGGATAATAACAGAATGTGGCTTGCTCGGGTGCATACCAGCTGGTTTGCTATGGATCAGAATCACGATTTGAGTTTGGCTCAAGGAGACTTACTCACTGATCCAGAGCGTTATTGACAACTTACTGGACGTTTAATCTATCTCCTTGCAACTTTCGCCAATCTTTCTTATTCAGCCCACATTTTATCACTACGTTTTATTTAACTGGTTGCTGGGATGCGGACTGAGGTGCATGACCTATTTCTCAACTCTCTTTAACCGGTTGGATAATTCAGTTTGGGAGTTCTCCTACTGCATGAAAAACTAAAAAGCAAGACAATGTCTCCCTCATCGACAGAAGCTGAGTTTCATGCAATGAAGGCTATAACAAAGTAGCTTATTTGGGTGAAAGAGCTTCTCTGCGAGTTGGGTATTGAGCATCATGAACCAGTGATGATTTGTTGTGACAATAAGTTTCCTTATCCATAAGCGTGAATTTAGTTTTACATGGAAAGATTTAAAATATGGGGATCATTTGTCAGTTTTTCGGGATGAGATAGTCAAAGGTGTTATCAAAACCATTCATGTGTCAACTCATGATCAACTTACGAACATTCTAACAAAATCTTTGGAACGCAAAGAATTCGATTCATCCATTCTCAAGTTAGGCATTAACAATATTCATGCTTCAACTTGAGGAGAGTATTGCAGTATGGTTTCTAGATAACTAATGAATTATACGAATAAGTTTGAATTATGTTTAGTTTAGATAAGGCTTTCATATGTTTTTCCTATAATATCTTTGGTTTTATGTTTTCCTATTATAGTTTTGCTTATCTTGGCATAAATACCAAGCTTATTTATAAATAAAACATAACTTACTTTGATGAGTTGATCCCAAACTAGAATTTGTAGAAAGAGAAAGGGGGAGGGATGAAGGGAGAGTGAGGGAGGGAGAGAGAGAAGGAAAGAGGGAGGGAGAGAGATGGACAAAGGGAGAGTGAAGGAGGGAAAGAGAGGGAAGGAGGCAGAGAGAAGGAGGAAGGGAAGGAGAATATAACTACAATTATATTTTATGCTTTTTAAATAGAATATAATACTCCCTCCGTTTCAGATTAAGTGTCGTTGTAGAGTAAAATTTTCGTTTCAAAATAAGTGTCGTTTTATAGTTTCAGTGCAAAATTTATTAATTTTTTATTTTAATCTATTTTTCTATTGGTTGAAATGTGGTTAGGTGTATTGGTAGTTGTGTTTTTATTTTGAAAATATGCAAAATTAAATGTTTTCTTAATATGTGTGTCGAAGTCTAAAACGACAACTAAAATGAAACGGAGGGAGCATAACAATATATTATTTGAATATTACATATTAGAAAAAAAGAAAGAGAGAGGAAGATAGAGATAGAAATAAGGGAGAGAGAACATGAGATAGAAAAAAGAGAGATTATATAATTACAATTCTATTCGACGTTTCATATATAGAATAGAACATAATCGTATTATAACTATGTATATTTTTTATAAATATATATTAGTTTTACGAAATTCAAAACATGTCATATACAAAAAAAAAAATTATATCTTTATAGGTATATAAATTTTAAATAAGTAGTTTTTAAACATATAAGGTTAATTAAAAAGTGAGGTGAAAGTGAGAAAGAACAACATAGACTGTAACTGGATTGTTGGTTTTTGGAATGGAATAATGTAGAATGACCTATTCCATTAATTCCAAAAAAAAATTCATCATTTGATATAATTGAAATGGAATACTCATTCCATCAATTCCACAAAAAATAGAAAAAATACAAAGAAGAATAATTCCTTAACAAATTTGGTTATGAATGAATGGAAAGAATTCTATTCCATTTTTTGCTATATTCCATTTATTTTAATTCTACCAATTCTTTATTATTTTACCAGTTACAGCCATAGTAAATATTATATAAATATTATAACCATTTGATTATAGTGGTTATTGACTTAATTTAATTGTATGGTTTGATACTGTCATGTCAGCCAAATTTTCCTTATCTTTTTCTATAGATAGTTATTATTTCAACATTTATTTTTCTATAGGAAAAAGGAATAACGCTTTTACTGCTTCAATCAAACAAAGCTTATAGTTGAAGACATTTTCACATAAAGCCAACAAAAGTTGTTCAGAAAAAGAAAAAAAAAAATGACGAAACTTGATTTGATCAAAAAAAAAAGAGACGAAACTTGTTCGTCCTTTATTGTACATGTAAATGACTAAAATTATGCCCATAATGTCTTATTTTGCCTTTTATATTCACTTTACATCATATATGATCCTTGTTTCTTTTGACGCATGGCATAACTTGTCAAAATCTATTACAAAATTGATTTTACTCGATCGATAGTTGAAATGAGTGACTCGAATTTTCAGGTAGAAACTAATTTGACTTGAAATGTATCCCCATTTTATGCTATATCTTTATCACCTATAATATTATTATTATACAATATCCCAAGCAAGCGAAGTAGTTTTTCATACGATTTTATATTCTAATATGAGACTTCAAATTTATTTATTTTATTTTTTTTTTGTTTAATCTGGGGGTATCCCGGACCTATGGTAGGGCCCGGACTAATCCCCAAGGGGAGGTGCAGCCCACGGATAGACCCTCTCTTTGGGTATGCAAATGAGCCCTAAAGCATAGGCCCATATCCGTGTAAGGTGACCAGGATAATTGACTTCAAATTTATTGATCAGTCAAAAAGATACATTTACAAAGAATATGAGACTCAAAAAATAAAACATTTACAAATTTATTGATTAATCAAATCCACTATTACACCAAAAGAAAAAATCAAATTCACTATTTTCTTTTATTCATAAAGTTTTATAAATTAATTGAAAAAGTATATGAACTACAAGCAGTCTAATTTTTTTTATCTTTTTCTGAAAAAATAGTAGAGAAACCAGTTAATTGTACTACACATGACAATAGTAGTGTTTCATCCACTTTTCACTTGTAAAACACTTTTTAATTTTAAAATAATTTATTTCTTTTCATATATTTATGATAAAAAAATTTTAACATGTTGAACATAATATTATAATTCTTTATGCTGTAAATCTTATTTTATTTAAAACACTATTTAGTTTTGTTTTATACCATACTTATCATGTATATATTTAATTTAATTTAGTATTATAGTTCATTGTAAAAATATCATTTTTAACTTTATTGTAATTGTATTATATTTTAAAATATTGATAATAGCTACAATGTATTATTATTTGACATCATATATTATTTTTAATGATGTGTTATTTTTCAGTTTTTATAAAAATATATATTTTAAAATTGATGTATTAATTAATATTAAATTCAAAACTTGTATATTATTTTACAAAAATTATAATTATTTTAGTTCAAGCAAAATTAGATATATATATATATATATATATATATATATATTAGACCTCAAATTAATTATATATGTGTTTAAATTAGTTTACTATTACATTTTGAATAAAAACTATAGTTATTTCATATATAAGTTCTTAAATAACTACTTTTAATTATGAAATATAAATAGTAATATAATAATTTATTAAATTATTTTAAATTTATACAAAATTTTGTACCACTTTTTATCCATTTTTACCATTCAAATATTTATTTGAAATGCTACATCCGTTTATTCCATAGGGCACATGATTTTAGTGGCATCTGATAGATTAGACACATATTAGTAAGAATTCAATTCTTGCATATGATTTTAGTGGCATCTGATAGATTAGACACATACATGTCTTTATAATAAGATTTTGAATAAAGTTTCTTTTTTTTTCTTTAAGCATGAATGATATTGAAAATGTCAAATTGGTATATATTTATCATCAGTATATATACTAGACCATATATGTATATTCAAATCATAAAGTAGGAACCAGTGGGCCTGTTATCTACTGGCTTCCACTATCAAATTTTCATAATATAGTTCTGATTGAACGAATAAAAAGTTCAATCTATGGACACACATTTATACATGGATATGTATGAACATATATACATTTTATCATAATTAAAAGTAGGATTTCTAAAGCGTTTAAAGAAACTAAATACTTTGTATATTTTAATATCATGGCAGTCAGCATATATTTTGTTGCTAGCAAGTAACAACATACATACAGTACAAATTATATTTTATCAATTTGTTAACCTATATAAGGAATATTTCAAAATAATATGGAAACAAAACTTTAATCGACAAATTCATATGGAGATCTGAAGAATTTTTCAAGTCCATGTTTTCTAGAACAGTATCTAAAATTAGAAAGTTATTTTGGGTTCATATTTTAACTAAATTTATTGAAAATTAAATTTCTTATATTTTTCAAGCAAGCAATATAACAAATTAAGATAATCAAGTAAAATTAGAAAATAAAATAAATTTATATATAATTAAATTTTAATTTCCTTATTTTGTATACAATATTATAAAAACACCATTCAGTGATATAATTAAAAATATTTATTGAAATTTAAATAATATAATATTTTTTGAATAATATATATTTTCCTAAAAACACTTATTTAGAAGTAGCGAAGAATAATTGTTATTTTATTATATTAGCAGAATTATATATATGTTATAATTTGTTATATTTTCCAATTATTTATATTTTGAAGTTATAGGTTATTAAATATATAGTGTATACATATTATCTCTACATATATACGTAAAGATATTTACATATATGTGTTTTATTATACTCCTATTATTGTTATTTCATCAGCATATAAAGTCGTTTTCGGAGCGAAATGTAAGTTTTATACACATACAAATTAGAAACAAACTAAGAGCTTCATCTTTAAGGACAGGAATATATTTATTTTTACCAAAAAAAAATCATCTTGAATAAGTGATTAGCAAAGATGGCACCAACGGCAAAATATGTATATTTTATATATTCAAGAACAAGGACAGGAACAAAAGGTTCTTCGACATAAAAACAACCCATATCTGCTAAATTCAGCAATAAAAACCCTATAAATATTAAAATAAAATACTAAAGAAGTAGAAGAAAAATACATTAAGATAATTGTCCATGCTTTGAAGTCTTCTAGCTGAATTTAGCATATGTTCCCGTCCGTCTTGACAACCACAATTCTCTCTCTCTCTCCCTCTCTCTTTAATCACCTAAAAGAATTAAAAACAAATTCAGCTTAGTTATTTATATACTCCCTCCGTATCACATGATGTTAAAAAAAACAAAAATTGTTTCAAAATAATTAATGTTCTTATTATTTTAGGTATAATTTAATATCATTTGAATTTTATAACTAATTACAAAATACTATATATTTTTCTTATTGGTTGAATTAATTTCATTACTGATATTTTTATGCAATCAAGATAAATTGTATAGAAATTTGTATTTTTTTAATCTTCAATATAAGTATTTTCTTTTTCTAAAATAGAGCCTATTAATGTATAATAGGTAATCCCATTTTTCTAAGTCCTAAATCATTCTTGCAGTTTCAAAAAAAAAAAAAAACATTCTTGCTTTGTAGTTGGTCCCCTCCAACACCATTGTTGCCTCTGCCTACCTTTGAAGAGTCATCATTTTTCTACTATCTATATTTTTCCAAGTAATGATTCAATTTTTGATCATGACGTACGAATTTTATTTTCCTTCATTATTATTAATATCTTAACCAATATTGATGAGTATCTTGATGCTAGTAAAGAACCGTTTAATATACGTTCATTTACTATACCTGAAACTGTTGCCCCCAAACGTTGGTGTCCAAAAGTCTGCGGTTGTTTCATTAGCCACCGGCAAAGTGCTTGATATGGGAACGAGACACAGACCCTGTGCTCTTAGTTCTTGATTCTCGTTTCCATCTTGATTCTTACCAGATTTCTGCATGAATTTCGTACTCAATACTTAATTAAACATGAATGGCATGAAGACTCCAAAGTTTGACAAAAAATCAAACACTAGATCGAGTAGTAATTAAACCTGATGTTGTTGCTTGATGGAAGCACCTTGTTTCATGTATGGAGTGCTTAGAACCTGTATTTTATATTGCTCAATATTTGATCATATCCTTTTAACAATATTATTTGATCATTTATTTCTAGGGTTTCTTAACTTAGAAAAAAGATTTTATGAGAGAAAATTACTAGAAACGTACAGTGACTTGATCATGAAGAAACTTGATGTACTCTATGGATTCTTGGAGAACAGATGCAGTATCTGTCTGAAGTTAGCTCAAAGAACACAAAAATAAAGGAGCTCAATACATCATAAACCTAACCAAGAGAGAACTTTTGTTCGTATATATATATTATTAACCCAAATATATAAATAAACATATAAATCATTCACCTTTCCGAAAGGTGAAACTAGCTGTTGTAATGAAGTAATCTGGTCCCTTAGATTCTCCTTTCTCACCTGTTACATTTACAATCCATTTTATATATCCACCAAGAAATTAAAATAAAATGTTATAAACAAATCTTGATTTATGATTATGTACCTTAAAAGTTGGCAATGGTGAAGGCGTGCTAATTCTCTGTTTCTTCGACGCGGATTCATTATTCTTTGCTCTCTTTAAAGACTCGCTCTGGCCTTTAGTCTTCTGATTATTCTAACACAAAAGAAAAACTTAATAAATTAGCAACAAAACTTATATATCAGCAAATTTTGACATATATGTGATTAAATTACCTTAGTTTTGTCCTCAAGATGAGTAGGTATTATCTGCGAAGTGGTTACAAAACTGTTATGCGGCGTGTTGTTTAAGTTAGTGGTTGATGAAGAACTCCAAAAGGGTCGAGAGTTTGTGTTGTTAGAGAAGTTGTTAATTATTCCATAAGCAGCTTGATGATGAGGACTTGTCTTACTGCTAGCCCAAGAGAGCTGAGGATCGTTGATTGAACAGCTAGTGGTAGAAAGGAACCTGTACGGACTCGGTTCCTGATCGTAAAAGGTTTGTAACAAGCTCGAGGAAGAAGAAGAAGGTGATGAAGATGAAGAACAAGCTGGATTAAGAAGATAAGGTGAACTAGTTGTGGATAAGAATCCTTGGCCATGATAGTGATCTTGTGAGCTTATGAAGCTTGAGTTCAAGTCTTCTTGTCTGAAAAACACAAAACAATAAACAAAAGTGATCTTGTGATTATAATTGAATATTATCAATTTCATCCAAAACTAAAAGAATTGAAAGAAATTAAAGTTAATATTTACAAAACGGTTTGGTTCCAATCTGAAGAAGAGTTTGAGGAAAACCCTAGACCCATCATTTGCAACGTCGAGTCAATACTCACGGTGCTTCCTCCACTGTCGGAATCAGCCTCTCGCTGCCCAAAACAAGACGACAAGAAATTATCCGAAGGAGACATGACGCTCCTTGGCGAGTTCCACCACGCGCCACCTCCGCTGCCGCAAATTGCTGCCGTCGCTTGAAACTCCTCAGCCATAAAACAGAATCAGAAAGTTTTAATGTATGCTTACTCCTAAGTCGTTATTAGACAAAGGTCAAGAGTTTTATATGTGTTGTCTGTGCTATGTGTGATGTGAAGAGTATTAATGTGAAATTTTGATATATGTTTTATGAGGGTGTGTATGTTTATATAGGCAAGTACGGGCAAGTGTGTGGAAATTACCGGAATTTAGTTGACAATTGGCATGGTTTAGTATATCGACACAACACTCCTAAATGAAATTTCTTTGTTAAAAAGTAATCTTAATTTTTTTAATTAATTCTTTTGTTTACATATTTTATTTGAAAGAAAGATGTAATAATAGAGCCTTCCTAATACCTGACTTTTGTATTATTCTAAAAACAACTGTCTAGTTGAGATTTGTTTCATTACTGATTCGACCATTTCTTATGTATTTCTTTATTTTTCTCTAAAGTAGAAGAATTTTATAAGAAAAATAAAATTTACTCCAATATATTTTTCTACAATAACAATCTCTGTTGATAGAATAAAAATAAAGAATTATTATTTTTTATTTATAGAGAATAAAATATTAGTTTATATTTTAGATGAAGAAATAGAGTTGGGATAAAGCAGATTTAATTCTAAATACTATTACAGAAGCAAATATAAAGATTGGGTTGGAAATGCTCATAGTTTTTATAAAAAGCAGTAATTATCCTCTTAATTTAATTAAATAAATATTTAATTTGAGATTAGATAAGTGTTTGCTATTATGCAATATGCCAAAAGAGGGATGATATTAAGACATTATATCTAACGGTAACCTAAGATTGGTTGACATCTATAATTGATAGTTACTGACTGGTCGGAAATAGAAAACTTGTCAAGGTTTTGTCAATTAAGTTTAGCAAAGAGGTGTAGATCAACCAATATATGATATTTTATAAGTTGATAAATAAATTTTAAAAAAATATTTAATTTTTTATAGTCTTAAAGAAAAACATTATTAAGCAATAATAAAATAGATTGGATATTATTCCTATCAGTGGTTAAATAACAGAAATTGTTAATAAATATTACATTAAAATTTTAAATATCTTTTAATTAAGAAAAAAAATTTAAACTTAATATATTTAAAAACGGAGAGAGAATAGATTACCTTCCAAAGAGTTATCCAATGGTTAATTCTAGATAATGCATTAGAATATGTTGTAATTTAATTTAATACAATAAGATTTGTTCTTGTGGTTTGAGATTGAGACTAAAGGGATAAATGGAATATGATGACGATCGTCGTTCGATGCCATGTTTTGATCTGTGTGTCACGTCACAGTTCCTGGACCTATTGTGTTTGTGATTTTTCTTTCCTAATCTCTTTAATACCAAACGGTCCACATCCTTTTGAAGTAGCTTTTTCTAAATTCCGTAAATATTCTATTCTTCTTATAATTGTGATAAGTCAATCAATTGTTGCACTTTATTAATTACAGTACATAGTTGTATTACCCCTCTTCTTAATTGTTTTTTTTTTTGTAAACCTAATTTTATTAAAAATCCCAAATGGGCATCACTACGATTACAAACATACAAAGATTTGAGCAAAAGACGGTATATCAGTCCATGTTTGACGTCAAACACAAAAGTCATTAAATCAATAATTTATCTAGTTAGAATTCATCATTTTTAGTATCCGGGAAAAAAAACAAATGGAACTGATGTTACTTATTGGATAATGGTGTACTGCAAAGTAAAAAGTAAGACTTAAGATGTCGCTATTAAATATAGCGATTATTGAATAACAGTGCTGTTCTTCTTTCATTTTAATTATTTTAATTGTCGTTGCAAAATAAAAACTTTATTTTAAAATATATATCATTTAAAATTTTAATGTAAAATTTATTAACTTTATATATTCTATGATTTATTTTATTATTCAATTTATTTTTATATTGATTAAAATGTGATTAAATGTAAATTTAATGTTTTTCATTTAGATAATATATAAAATTAATATTTTTAATATGTATGCATAAATGTAGAACTATAATTAAAATAAGGCAAATATTAATTAGTTAATAATGTTCATGGTTTCTCTCTGCGGCACAATGCATTGACATTAATTTTCTAGTAAATAAGACTTCAGAGGTTGAAATTAATACAGAGATAGTTAGGTCAGATCCATGCGACTAGTAAGAATCTATCAAACAAATCAAATTATTATTCTTTATATGTAAGCAAGAAAATGTCGAAACCAATTTGATCAAGTTGCTTAAGCCCATCCGAGTCCACCCGCCAAAAACGAACGTCATTAACCGATAGGTTAAAAGTTAATCCAGAGAGTCGAATAAACTAGCTTTTTTATATTATTCTGTAAACCCACTTGTTTAGTATTGATTTTAGATAAAACTATTAAAGTTTGAAATGGTGACACAGATGAATAAAAAAAAGCAGATGACACAGATAATGTAGATTAAGAAGAACAATCAGATAAAAAATTATACAAAAAAATATAGATATAACTGATCAAACTAATTTGTTGGATCATCATCTTTAACTAAATGTTGAAAAATTTAGAATGATGTAATTTAAATTAATATCTGATAAATAAAAATTCTAATTAAATATAAAACAAAAACATAGGTATGTGTCATAATATATTTGTCGACAACAAATATATTTTGTTGAATATTATTAAATATAAACTTCAGTTAATTTTAGTATATGTTTTCCGTTTTAAAATATATGATGTTTTAGAAACCATTAATATTTTAAAATATAAGATGTTTTCAAAATTTTAGGTAACTTTCACTAAAATATAATACTTTACTAATAACTGTATAACCAATTATATTTATAATATATTTTATAATTGATTGGATTTATTTTAATTTATATTTTATTGATATTTTTTGAAGTAAATGTAACTCTGTAAATATTTGTGCATTCACCAAAAACATCTTAACGGTATCATTTATCTACATGCAAATTATTGTTATTTTACTATGTTTTTGTTCTGCGAACTAAAATGTTGATTGATAAGTAAATGCAATATTTTCTCCATTTTAATAGACTACATTTATTCTGCATTTGACATGCGATCAATTGAACACCTAAATTAGGTTTTAAGCCGTAGAATACGACACAGCCATGAACCATCATATGACACCCTAAACTAGATATGAAAAATCTTTGTCAGTCCATCAGATTTATTTTTAACGGTCTGGTCGATCCCATCTATAAACCATCACTTCTGGACACATGAGCTAAATAGTTTTTTTTTTAATGTTAAAACTCAGTTTATTTTTCAACTTTTTCATAAGGTTCCGGAACATAGCCAATTTAGTGGTTTGTATTCTACAAGAATAAAAAACTAACCTCTATAGTCTCAGCATTGCGAGCCAAAAAATCCGCTTAACTAATCAAAATGGGATAATATATATATATATATATATATATATATGTCAAATATAAACAATGAAAATGATACATTAAGAAAATCACGTCAAGGTGATATATATAGTTGAGATGTTGAATCAACTAATATTTTCTGAAAATTGATCCACATTTTCTTGTTTATTGGAATGCAAAACAAATGTACATTTTTGCGGACGTACGAGTAGAAATTGATAACGAAAAATGAGAATCATGCACTTGTTTTATAAAAACATAATTTTGCTAGTGTTACAAAAAAAAATAAAAAATTGCTATGTACACAAGTACAATCATATACAATAATATATGCCGACAACAAAAATAAATAAAACATAATATAGACGAGGCTGATGCAATATGAACATGTATGAAATTTAGAAGTAGGTGAGGGAAAACGACAAGTAGTCAAAAAGAATGACCCACACGGCAAATATGAGTGGATACTTTGTTTGGCACAGATAGTCGGATGAGTGTCAGCGACTCATTCTTTTCTTCAAACCTCAAATCATCATCTCGACTCTCCTAACAAATTTGAAAAGAAAATCTTCCAACAATTTTTTATTTATTTTCTCTATTTGTAAAAGCAAAAGTTTCCTTGGCTTTTGTTTGTTTATGATAAACAATTTTTAACGCTTAAGCAATGTAACGCCGTTTCTCGGGCGTACGAGAGCTCACAGGTCACAAGTATTTATTATTTTCATAGAGTTCAAATAAACTCGAAATAAAATACAATCTAGAATGAGTTCTCTTTGACAAAAGAAAAATAATAATATTTGAATGAGTCCTAGTATACAGGTTATGAAATAGGAAACAACCCATCAAAAGTTCAAAAAAAAAAAAATATAGGAAACAACCAGTTTTTTAAAACACAATCACAACATGCTAACAACATATTCATTTTAAAATAAGCTTATACTAAAATTATTAACATAACCATTAAAATGATAAAAATATGTGAGACCGATTAATGGATTATTAAGCAAAAAAAAACTTGAACTAGTTCAAAGGCTGTGAAACAAAGAAAGAACTATATTTATTATATTATTAGTGAACCAGAATATCTACATATACATAAGTTGTGGCAAAACGTTGTAATGTTTAAAACTTGTGGAACAGTTATTTGATTATGCGGATCGACAATTGGAACCATTATTCATAGTATAATGTGTTATCTTGTTTATAAAATAAAATCAATATTATTTTTAAGATTTATTCTTAATTTATACAAAATATATTCAATACAAAAGAATGTCTGCTTTCATTTGGTGATCCAATGAATTCACTAAAGGTTAACATTTAAATTAAACAAGTTCAATGTGTGTTTTTCTCAACAACAAAAAAAAAAGAGTTCAATGTGTGGTTCTCTCATGAAATGTCTGTTCTGCGTTCGAAATATTTTGTTGTTAGAATATTACAATATCACTAGTATTAATATTCTTATTAATGGTGAGATAACTCATATGAAGGATGTCATGCTGACGCAATGATGAAATACAGAAGATTACAAAAACCAATATATATATTTCGCACGATTGTAAAATGATGATACAGTCGAAAAATCATTGTGGCGTGACAGACACGTGGGGTAGTGAACTCCATGAATATTAGCAGAGAAAAGAAACAGCCTTCTTATATATAAAAATATTTAGCAATGGCGGTCAAAATATTCCGTTCTTATACTATGTGTTTTTGTGCTTAATATCATCAGTCTTCTTTGAAAAGAAAATTACTATAAATTTACTAAAACAAAAAGGATCAACTCAACTCAACACAATGTTTCCAATGTTTTAATATTGAACAATTTTATCAATTCCAATTATTATTGTGCAGTTATATTCTCACGAATTCACGATATCGTGATAAATGTCGCAAGTGCAATGTGACAGTCATGGGCATGGGCATTCGGATAACCGGTTCGGATTCGGGTCGAGTTTTTTAGATTTTGGATTTTGGATTTTTTGGAACTAGAGAAAATGGTACTGATTGGGTAATTTAAAATTTCGGTTCGGATACAGTTCGGTACCTGTCGGATCCGATTCGGATCCGGTTATATCCGAAGTAACCAAAAAATTAACAAATTCGGTTTGGTTCTTAGTGTATTACCAAACCATTTAATCCAATAGAACCGAAAATAATCCAAAAACTGAATATATTCACAATATCCAAAAAAACATAAACAAGATAACAAAAGTTACAATAAAATAACATAACAAAAGCATTTTAATATAACCAAACCAGAATTTAAACTCCAAAATGAAAAAAAAAACATAGCATCCGATTTGAAAAGGTCATAGCATCCGACAAACATTCTACATGAAAGTAAGCAAGATTACTTTATAACTGAGAAACATGAGAGAACAAGTAAGCAAAATATTTTCTAGTCTATATTGAGGCGAGTATCAAACTTTAGAAATATAACCCTTAACAAAATCATGTATTTTTGGATACTTGTTCGGATCTCGGGTAATACCCGATCCGCCCCGGTACCCGAAACATTAATGAAAGTATACCTAATCGGGTATTTCACCTTATCCGAACCAGATCCGAAACCCAAATTTTTGGATCAGTACCGGTTCGGATTTTCGGATCCGGTAAATATGCCCAGACCTAGACAGTCATTTACAAAAAAAAGTGCAGTGTGACAGCCTCTGTGCAGTGTTATGATATAAACATGTTATGTATAGTTGTAATTTATGATGTTTGTACGGTTGTAATTTTTGTGCTTAATAGTATCAGTCTTCTTTATCAACCATTTGTTTTGGTTAAGTATACTGCAAATTCTAAAACAAAACATGGAATAGTATATTTTTGGTTCACAATCTTATATATAAGCTTATTATTGTATTGGGCGAAAATTAAGATTTGAAAAATGTGATTGTTAAGAAAAGATTATAAATTTGTATGATCTTTAATTATTGAGAAAATGTAAATGATTGGACAAACTCCAAAAGTATAATCAATTGACACGCTAAATGAACAAAAGCACAGTCAAAACATATTCTCTGGTTATGTGGCTACATATCCGTGGTTGACTAATGAAAAGTATCGGTCTTCAATTATTTTGTAGGTTAAGTTGACTCCAACTTATCCACTTTGTATTTTTTAAGTCTTACATATATACAAGGTCAACGTAGAACTCAAGATCAATACGACTTCTCTAGACATCGTGCCAAGGACACAACAAGAGCCGCCCCACGCTTCCACTCTAGTTTTGTCCGTTTCTTTTCTCTTTTAAAAAAGAAAATTTCCTATGCATTTTGTTTGATGAAAATTATAGCATGTAGCAATGAAATTCAAAGGTATTAAGAAAATTCAAAAGGAAAAAGATTCGAAAGCTCAAAATGTTTACTTCATGTTGTGATTTTGTGAAATTGATGAACTTGTAAAGCACGAAAACGAAATTGGAGCAAATCACTTTTAATAGTGTTTTTTTTTCTTCTAAATATGTGCATGAGTAAATACAAACCTAAGACAATCATTTCGTAAACCCCAAAATATGATAATAATTAATAATATAATCACAAATTTACATATTTTCCTTCCATTTGTAACACGTATATAGTTGTCTTTCTGCAATATAAACATACTTGAAGTCTTTTTTTCACCCTTACTTTACTTGAAGTCAAGAACAGAAACAAACCAACTTTTTTGTTACATGTGGAAGGAGATAAAAATGTGGAATGTATAGTTGATTGCATCAAACCGTAATTCAGTAAACTGGAGATACTACATTTTAGATTTATAATAAGAAGTGTTGTAAAAATCGGTTTAGACGGTGTACATATGTCCGTCTAGTCGACAAATTGAATTGAATACAAATGAAATTTTATGCCAATTGCTTTTTTTTTTTTTTAATCGGTTTAAATGTTCAAAAAATCGGTCTACGCATCCTTCTAACCTGTAATCTTCCATAAGGTATTTAAAAACCGTATACTGGTTTATAGAACATTAATAATAAGTTTCTCCATAATTTTCGTATTAATAAACATATCAGTCATCATTAACTACTATTTCCATTTGCAGACTTGTAAGAAGGTTTCGAGCGAAGATATGAATAAAAACCAAGTCAATGGGTTTTAGAGTCCTTGTGTTGTGGTCTTCTCTATTGTCCTACTTGTAACTCAATCCGGTCCAAGCTGCCAGAAAATAATACTTTCTATATTTCATAGTAAGTGTCATTTTAACATTTTTTGTTATACAAAAAATATTATTTTAAAATTCCAATGACAATTATATTTACTTTCAATTTGAAATTAATTGTAAAATATATTAATTTTATAAATTATTTTATTTACCTCAAATACTATTGATCATATAGATATAATTAATAACAAATTAAATACATTTTAATCACTTTTTTAATCGATGTGAAAAATGTGAAAGTGACACTTATATTGAAACATAGAGACTATACAGTTAAGAGGGTCATGGCAAAGATCAAGGAAGCCAAAAAATCAATGAATATGATTGTGTACATTAAAGTTTATTGTATTGTTGAAGATGTACACAAGTTAGTTAAAACTTTAGTGTAAATTTGAGATATGCTTCCAAATTCTACCTTCTCACAGATATGATGGTAGACAATTTCAATGTGTTTGGTTCGTTCATGATAGAATTCAGAGCAATGTGAATAATTGATTAATTGTCGCAATGCATGATGATAGATTGAAGAATTTTGATTCGAGATCCAGTAGCAGAGCCTTACGTCAGATGAGTTCATCAGTATTGTCTAATGACCGATACTCATCTTCAACACTCGGCCTTGAAACAATCTTTTGATTCTTGCATTTCCAAGTGACAAGATACCCACCAACAAATGTGCACAAATGGGATTTTACACTACAATATTTTAAAAACACATTCATAGTATCAGGATGTAGTATTTGTGTGATCTTTGAAAGAGAAGTTATGTCATTATTCATTGGAGAGATTATGTCATTGTATTCATTTTCTTAATCATGGTTTTAATTCTATCAAACTTTTCCATGTTAAATTTTCTAATGAGACAATACAATAGTATAAGATGAATAATCAAAGGCCATTACAACGAATTGGGCTTTATTATAAGACCCAAACATAAATTGCATAAGCCTAGTCCAATATTTTCGGATTTGGCAAGGATACCGGATACATGCCACAGGATCCATGACTTCTGGATTGACCGATCGACGGTAGCTCGTAGATTCAAGGTATAATTCAACAACTCCTTGTATATAGCTGGCTTGATCATATCTTTCTGTATGTTGAAAAACAATAAGAATAACTGAAAATGTTTCTCTTAATTAGATCAGGAAAAAAGCATGCACAATATGTTTAAGATTTAGACCTTGGGATGGATGTAAAGTTGGCGTTGCCAAATACAAACTGAAACTCTCTTCACCAGTCAAATCCGCTTTGAATTCTTGAGATCTTCGAGCTCTTAAAGTACCCCTAAGGTGAGACATTTTATTTTCGTTTTCTGCATTTTCAGAATAGTCACTGAACATTCAAAATGCCATCATCAGAGAAGTAAGAAAGAAAGAAAGAAGCAATGAAGAACCTGGATCTTTAACTGTGGTGTAGCCACTTTGAAGCAATCGTTTGATTAGAACAAATGCTAACTCAGCACGTGGTTTCTTTTCTCATTTGGTACAAACATTGATCAGAAGGCTTTTTGGAAGGTAAGCACGTGATCTTTGTAACAACTAACTTGTTATCTTCCTCTTTTTTAATTAATTCTCACCTAAGAAATGGGGGGGGGGGAGGGGAGGAAGTCTCTGAGCTGTTTATTAAGGGTATCTCCATCCACACTCCATATTTTACTCCAAAAATAGAGTGAGAAATAGAGTAGGAACAAAAATAAAAAATTACTCCATTTTTGGAGTAATCTTTTATTTTTTGTTCACACTCCATTTTCCACTTCATTTTTGGAGTAAAATATGAAGTATGGATGGAGATGGTCTAACTAGCTCTGATTAGATATCATCTACTAGGTTACTCTCAAGATTTTTGAAATGAGTTATTAAAAAGTTTGTTTTCTTTAACCAATCAGTTTAAGATTTGATATACTCCCTCCGTTTCGCAAAGAGTGTCGTTTTAGAGAAAAATTTTCGTTACAAAATAAGTGTCGTTTTAGAATTTCAATGCATAATTTATTGATTTTATTTTCAGTTTAATTTTCTATTGGTTGAAATATGATTGGGTGTATGGGTAATGATGTTTTTCTATAGAAAATATGCAAAATTAAATGTTTTCTTAATCAGTGTGCCAAAAGCTAAAATGACACTTATTATGAAACAGAGGGAGTAGTATTTAAACAAAACTTATGTTACCTCCCACATTGGTACCAATAGAACATTAATGTCTTATAAAGTCTTATTGATCACTTCCATTCACAAGCTATCTTTGGGTGGGTTTACCTTCAAGTTTTAGTTCTTTAAACGAGTTACTTCCCACATCAGTAACAATAGAAGATGATTAATGCCTCATAAAATATCATTAGTCCTTCTATCTTTAGGTTTTAGTGTGGGGCAAATCTATACCAATTGATACAAATTTGAATCAAACTTGTATCACTCATATCTTGTTCATATTTTCATCACCTAACTGCGTCAGACTTTGACAGAATCTACTTCAAATGGTGCTTTTATATATAAGCAATAAAACCAAAACAGAGAGTTTCAAATGAGAGAAAACCATCAAAATAAACCAGAAAATTACATAGATAGATTAAAAAGGGTAAACCCTAAGTTCAAAAAAAAAACAAAAGAGAGGCATTGGCATTGGCATATTCAGTCTATATATCTAATGGCTACTTCTTAGAAGCTTCAGCGATCATAGAGGTCACTTCATGCAAAACCTCAGTCTTCTCCAACACAAACTCAATTTCCTTGTCCTGCAACAGCTTTAGCTTCTCTCCAACCTTCTTCTTAGTCTCCACCGGAACCAAACTCCACCTCTGTTTCACATAATGCTCATCAACACCAAACCCCGCAATCGCCTTAACAAGAAAGGACTTCTCAAACCAATCATGTTTCTTTGCAGCAATAGATGAGTCCACATCTTTCTCATCATCATCAACCGTTTTACCATTAGGCGAGGCACCACCAAAAGAAAGCTCTTGCTTCACAGAATCAATCTTCTTAGTCTTCTTTTTCGACACGCCATTCGACTTAACAGCGGATTCAAGACCCATCCCATCAGGTCCCCAGATGTACTGACACAACCTATAAGACTTCTGATCATGCGGTTTGGTAAAAGAAGGTTTCTCTTTACCTATATACTTCTTCCTTAAGCTCCTAATCTTATCCATAAACTGATTCTTGCTAACCTCAAAGCTAATAGACTTCTTGATGTAATCATAGTAAACATTCGTGTCGTCGTAAGGAGACTTCCCTGTCTCCTCCTTGAAATCTATCATACCTTGCAACACGGCGATCTCGTCTTCCTCCGTCCATAGCCTCTGAAAGGCAGCAGGCTTCTTTGAGTCTTCTCCGATCTTCTTATTATCCTCATCCTTCTTAGCTCGCTTCGTGTTTGTCGAGAGGCCTTCGTTAGGCCGCTTCGCTCCTGTTTTCGCCGGTAAAGCGAGAGCAACCGGCGGAGGAGGAGGAGGAGGAGTGTGATTTGCGGTGAGGATGGCTTTTCCAGATCCCTTTGGCTGTTCGGGTTCGGATTCGGAGTCGGTTTCGGTATCGGATCCGGATTCTGAATCGGCGGGGAGGGTGCCTGGGACGGCGATTGTGACGGCGGCGGAGGAGGAGGAAGGAGGTTTGGGATTGTCTTCTTCTTCGGATGAGGAGTCATCGTTTTCTTCTTCGGCGGAAGACTCGACTTCTTCTTCTTCGTCGTCGCTTGAAGAAGCGGCGGGTGGATCTTCGAGAGGGTTACGCTTCTTAGACATTGGGGAGATTTCGAGAAGAGAAGAGGTTAGGGTTTTGTCGGGACGGCAAGTACACTTAGAGAGAAGGAATGAATATAAAGAGAAGTGTTTGCTGTCTTCCAATAGATTTTTAGGGGTTTCCTTTTTCCTTTTTTTTTAGGGCAATTCTCTTAAATAACACTTTTTAAGTTTTTGTCACAAAAATAGCCTTCAAAAAATAAAATGACCAAAATAGACTTTTTTTTTTTTTGAAATTTTGATTTTTTTTTTTTTTTTTTTGAAATTTGAAACCCTAACCCCAAACCCACCCCTTTACTCTAAACCCTAAAGTCCAAATTAGTTAACCCTAGGGATATAAATGCATATAAATGATTTTTTTAGCTTCTAAAAAAAACATTTTGGTCATTTTCTTCCTTAAAAGTTATTTTTGTAACAAACAAACTAAAAAGGGCTATCTAAGGGAATTTCTCTTTTTTTATATTTAGGTTAGGATTTAAGGTTTATTAATTTAATAATTAAGGAAGTTAAGTGTTTGGTTGGTTGCGTAAATGTGACTATTACTAATTTTATACATTTTAGTTAATTAATAAAGCGATTTATATTGGAAAAATACACGATTTTAGTTTTAAAAATATAATTGTGGAAACAGTATTAAAATTAAAGAAAAAAAAGTATAATCGGGTTTATAATAACCCAAAGGACCAAAGCCCAAATAGAATGAGATCTGAAACTGAAAAAGAAAGGCTAAGCCCAGAAAATTAGATTATTTACTTGAGAAACGATAAGAATGTGTCAGAACGAAAAAGAAGAATGTGTCGGAAAGCAAAGCGGAAAGTTCTTCAAACATTAACGGTTAGATCCTTCTTGAATACGGAGTATCTAAAAATATAATCAATGATAAAGCCTAACCTAATTAGAAAATAATAAATACGATAAGAATGTTTTATTTTTCTTATAAATTACTTTAATTTTTTTTTTTTCAATATTTTTAGTAGCTCAATAGATGTACAGTGAAAAGTCACTGAAAGTAAAACTTTTTATCGCATAAAAATTTATATAATTTCTTACCAAAATTTCTCATAATATGATATTAATAGAATTTAACACTATAATTAAAATATTAAACTAAAAAGATTAGACTAATAAAAAATGACCATTTTGTTGGATCTTTTCCGCGGCGTATGTGGCTTCTTCTAGTGTGTGGAGTGCTCTTTGTTTACTGCCGACAAGTCTTGCGAGCTTCTCTGTTTTTTGTTTCCTCTTCTCACGGTTTCATCATCAGAGTCTCTTGATCTTGATTTGCGCTCTCTAGTGAGGTTTTTGAATTTTGGTTGTTTGTGCATTGTTATCACTTGTCACTAGTACCTTCTTTTTCAGTGTGAGAATCTGTCTCCAGTTCTTGGAGCAGAAATGTGCTGAGTCTTTCTAGGTGTGTGTTTCCCTCGGCAGATTGTGTTTATTTTCCCCTTAGTGCATGTTCCCGTTTCTCCTTTGGCGAAGTAGCTACCATTTCATCCCCTCCTTTCTCTTCTACATGGA
Source organism: Sinapis alba (assembly GCA_012274485.2). Classification (NCBI taxonomy): domain Eukaryota; kingdom Viridiplantae; phylum Streptophyta; class Magnoliopsida; order Brassicales; family Brassicaceae; genus Sinapis; species Sinapis alba. The sequence continues at coordinate 22,398 of MU108327.1, forward strand.
CTGGATCTTGGAGTCATTAGGTTTGGCTTTCTTTGTCCTTCATTCCACTCATCTCACTTAGTACTGCGCAATAGATTCTACTTTGGAAAAGAGTGGAACGTTTGCTGTCCTTTCAGAGATTAAACTCGGCCAAAAAATAAGGATGAAGTTCAATATGAATCTCAAATTTAGTACATATGGGGTGACTTATGTATACATGAATCTTTCAGGTAGTGTTGTTAGGCTGGAATGTAATTAATAGTTTTGTATTTACGTAAACTCTTAAGCTATATATAACCGTGGCAATAAAATTATCCAAGAAATGCACAAGTGTGATGTTAATATGAGTTCTGGTCTTACAACATATCTTATTTTGACCATGTATTGAGAATGCACGAGATGTGCATTCTAAATATTGATTTAAAAACCATACAAAAAAAGTAGAAAAATATTGGTCTCAACAAGGTAATTTGAAACCCATGTAACTACCAGAGATAAAATCATTCCAAACATCAAGAGCTCCATAGCTGGTCATCAACACAATGCTCAGTGCCATGACGATACCAACCGAGAACACAATTATCGAAGCCCTTCCATACTGGTTTATAACCTTTTGGACCACCATTAGTCCAACGAGTGATGCCACAAAACATACAATCGCAAATAGACTTGCAGTTCCAGTATGTTCCATGCCTAGTAACAAGTATTGAATCGCAGACATTGTCGATGAAAACAATACCATGAAAGAACAAGTTGCTGCTGTTACCTACACCAAAAATAAAAACATAACTTTTTAATTTAATCTGGCAAAAATAAACAGAGTCTTTTTACTTGATCTACTTTCTTTCTGATTGATCTAAAGAACTTAGAGCATGTCCATTGAGAGGTTCCTAAGGAGAGGTTCTTAGCGGAAGTTAAGAACCGGTTCTTAATTTTTTATTTGTTAAAGTTAAGAACATATTCTTAACTTCTGCTAAGAACTTGTTCTTAACTTCTGCTAAGAACTTGTTTTTAACTTCTGCTAAGAATCTCTCTCTAAGCACCTCTCAGTGGATATGCTCTTATAAATTACCTCAGGAGCGATACCGACTTGTAGGAGGAGAGGGCTAATGAGCATTCCGCCTCCAATACCAAAAACACCACCCAAAACTCCAGCTAATAGAGCCATTACTGGAAACATGCACTTGTTTGATCTTCCTCCATCATTTGATCTCAAATCTTCTACATCCTGCACGTGCAAGAATTGTTTTCAGATATTAGTCAATTCTGTCTTTTTGGTTTTGCAACTAATAAGTGTTCGAAGGAGTGTTAAACCGAACCTTAACTGAGACTTGGTGATCAGAGCATTGGCTGCCTTGAACATTGTCACTGAAGCAGATCCAAAGAGTGAAGAAGAGAGTGAGGGGTATTTGAGTTGATGAGAGGAGCCAATAAGTGATTCCACATGGCTCGATTGATATGATTCCCTGCAAATGCAAAGTATTGAAGTTCTTAAGTACAACATTGTCATATTTATAATGTCTTTAAAATTGATTAGAGTATATATTCATCATATCATCAAGATTGTTCAACAAGACTGAGAAAACAAGAAACCTAATATATGATTAATGAAATCATTCCTAAAATTAAAATGATAGGAAAAAGTTCAAGTGGATTTTGTATAATTTCTAGATTTTCAAAAGAGAATCCACCCTACTCAAAATTATAATTAAAATAAACAAATCATAGAAAAAAAGAACAAAAATCTTTTAAAATTCCAAAAAAAAATCTAGAAATGCTTTTTACCAGAATTTGACCTTTCTTACATATATACTTTTTCTTAAGAAGAAAAATACAGAAAATAAAACAAAATAGTAGCCCAAGCATCTCTGAAAGGTTACGGAATCTTTAAAAGTGCAAAAACTTATTAAAGATAGTAAGAAGAAAAAGACACGAAATTTTTGCACGTAGGACCAAAATCTGGAAACCACATTATTGATGATAATCTGTCTTCACGTGAACAAATTCGCCATCGCTATTAACCAAAAAAGTTCCCTATCCACGTCCCCCCACCACCCCACCCCAAAACAAAAGAAGACAATAAAAATAAATGGCATGCAGGTAGATGAGAACAATTCAAACGTGACTAATTTACTTCTCCTTTAACCTCTTAAATCTCACCTCATTATTCATAATCTAAATATCAACTGTATGATTAACACGTTCCTCATTAGTCAATAGACACAATAATCATATTTAAGAAAAAAAAATCAGTCAAGATGGATTATCATATATATCATACAAAATCATTACTAATGATAATCCACCTTAACTGAATTATTAATCTCACTCGATGCCAAAAAGTAAGCTTCATGATTACCAAATAATTTGATATTTGGATATTCTACAAAATTGCAAAGCTTTTTCTCTTTTTGGCTTTTAATTACCTTAAAATCATAATTAATTAAATCCGGCTCAATAAATGTAACGTTAATACTAAGATCATCATTATTTCCGGTCTCTTAACCGGAGTTTTTAGCTTCGGATAAGAGATGGTTTTTAGTTTTTCTTAATCTTTAACTAAGAAAACTTAACAACTGTCTCTTAAATAAGAAATATAAGAGTTTCTCTTTTAGTCGAAAAATATAAAAAAACAAAAAAAAGGTCAAATCATGAGTTAAACTTAATCTTATCATTACCTCGCCGTATTTGTTTCCGCGAAGAAGATAAACTGCAAAGTAAGAGAGCCAAATAACCACCAAAACTCCAAGTTTCATCCATGGAAACCTCTTTGGTCTCTCATAATCTCCCAAAAGAGGCAACTTCACACTCTCCACCTTATCATCATTCTCTTCTTCTCCGACCATACTCGCCTCTCTGACCTTCACCATCTCCGACTCCAACCTCCAGTAATAAACCCCGTTTCCAAACGTCTTCACCGTCGACCACGCAAGAAACACCGCGAAGAGACTCGTTATAAGCCAGTTTGGGAACACAAGGTTACATATCACTCCGACACTAACTCCAAGAAGCATACACGGCTCAAGAAGCAAAGCTAAGTCGAAGTCAATCATTGTCTTCCCTCCAGCTTTAGGGTTTCTTACAAAAAGATTGCACCCCACGTTTGCTATGGACCCTCCTGTTACCATGAAAGCAGAGAAGCTTGAAGCTGTTTTCAGGTCGAGTCCCGCGACTATGGTCATTATAGGAACGTATAGCCCTCCTCCGCCGATGCCTCCGGCGCTTGAGATAGTTGCGGCGAGGAAAGAGAGTACGGCGGCTATGATTGTTGATGCGGTTAGTTCGATCTTTGGTTGGTTGAATTTGGTCGGGAAGTCAAGCCATGAGCTGGTTTTGTTGAGGAGTTGATGGACGGGGAAGATAATGGAAGGTTGTGGTTGTGCCGTTGATGGAGTTAGGAGGATGGTGAAGGTGAGGAAGGAGAGAGTTACATGGATGAAACTGTTTCTCATTTTTATTAGTGAGTTTGTTTTGTAATGTTTGATAAGGTTTGGGTTTTTTGGGGAGACTTTGAGACTTTTATGTGTTTGTGATATTTCTGTTTAGAAGTTTATATAGGAAAAGAATTAGAGAGAGAGGGAGAGTGAAGGGATAGAGATGAAAAGAAAAACAAAATGCAAATAGAAAGAAAAAGGTAAAAGAAACCAATGAACTTTGGGCAAGTGGTGAGAAAGTGATGAAACATGCCACATAGATCTTGTTTGGGTAATATTATCTTATTTGTTCCTACCATTACATTTCCCCATCATTTGTAAAAGTAATATAATTAAAATCACAAAGTTGTCTGGGGGAGATTTGATTGATACAGTAAAATGATCCTAGATTTATAAGATTTGAAATAATTATAGTTTAAGTTTTAAATAACTTTTACATATATTCTTTAGAACATTTGAAAATTAAATAATTAATATCTCTTAGTTATTTAAAATCTCGAGGTTAATATATATATACTTCCTTTTTCTTTTTCTTTTTTTGACATACTTCCTTTTTCTTTATAATTGTTTTTATTTATATGAAATTGACTAATTTAGAAAAACTCATCAAGTTAACCATAAATTGCTTTTATATGTTAACCAACTTAACTATGCATATATAGCCTCATTCCAAATACATATATAAACACTTCTACGAGATTACAGTATAATGATTCAGATAATATCAGTCTAATACTGAAACGTATTTTAATATAATTATATATATTCCCACAAAGTAAGTGTAAAATTTTCTCTCATTTGAAAATTCCAGTGTTCCGACCACATGCATTATATATATTACATATATTTTATATATTTCTTACGTCAAACCCACATGCAAAAAAAAAACTATACCATAAAACCCCACATGCACGAAAATTATTATGTTGTTTTGGTTGCAAGCAAAAGTTTTATATGTTAAAATAAAAATGATGAATCTCACGAGACATTCTCATAACTTTTCCAATGTTTTTCTAGTTGGAAGTAAGCAGGTAATTGTCAAATCACTGTAATATTATATCTTAGTTTTTATTTATTAATTAATGTAATACTTATCTAAAAATGTGGATCAACTTTTTTTTGATTAAATAGGAGATGTCCAGATCGAAACCCTACTAATTATTCTATTCATGCAGAGTGGGTTATCAGTGATAAAAAAAGTCTGGTTGCTCTATATGAGAATTAAAAATTCATAGTACCTGATCACATGTAAAGCCAGCAATTTTGCACTGCAAGAAAATCAATCCCTGATCTAAATCAATATGACGACTCTACGTCCAGTGATTTATGTGGATTAACTTGTTGTTTACATATACGAGTATACGACCTTGATAATAATTTCAACTATTATATGAATCTTTGAACCAGACGTTAATGAATAATTTCTTTTTTCAAAAAAGGAAAAGAAAAAAAAAATTGTTTTTTTCGTTTTTTTGGATAATAGATAAAATTCTTAGTACTAGAATCTACACGTAGTAAAAGGATTTTATTTGAGAGTATTACACAATGACACTTTCTTAGATTCTTATAACATGTAGATACACTTTAGAACTGGATAGTAATTAACTGAATTATTAATCTCACTCGATGCCAAAAAGTAAGCTTCATGATTACCAAATAATTTGATATTTGGATATTCTACAAAATTGCAAAGCTTTTTCTCTTTTTGGCTTTTAATTACCTTAAAAATCATAATTAATTAAATACGGCTCAATAAATGTAACGTTAATACTAAGATCATCATTATCTTCGGTCTCTTAACCAGAGTTCTTAACTTCATATAATAGACGATTTTTAGCTTTTCTTAGTTTTTAACTAAAAAAAAACTAAAAACAGTTTCTTAAATAAAAGATATAAGAACCGTCTCTTAACCGAAAAGTGTTAAAAAAAAAAAAAAAGTCAAATCATGAATTAAACTAAATGTTATCATTACCTCGCCGTATTTGTTTCCGCGAAGAAGATAAACTGCAAAGTAAGAGAGCCAAATAACCACCAAAACTCCAAGTTTCATCCATGGAAACCTCTTTGGTCTCTCATAATCTCCCAAAAGAGGCAACTTCACACTCTCCACCTTATCATCATTCTCTTCTTCTCCGACCATACTCGCCTCTCTGACCTTCACCATCTCCGACTCCAACCTCCAGTAATAAACCCCGTTTCCAAACGTCTTCACCGTCGACCACGCAAGAAACACCGCGAAGAGACTCGTTATAAGCCAGTTTGGGAACACAAGGTTACATATCACTCCGACACTAACTCCAAGAAGCATACACGGCTCAAGAAGCAAAGCTAAGTCGAAGTCAATCATTGTCTTCCCTCCAGCTTTAGGGTTTCTTACAAAAAGATTGCACCCCACGTTTGCTATGGACCCTCCTGTTACCATGAAAGCAGAGAAGCTTGAAGCTGTTTTCAGGTCGAGTCCCGCGACTATGGTCATTATAGGAACGTATAACCCTCCACCGCCGATGCCTCCGGCGCTTGAGATAGTTGCGGCGAGGAAAGAGAGTACGGCGGCTATGATTGTTGATGCGGTTAGTTCGATCTTTGGTTGGTTGAATTTGGTCGGGAAGTCAAGCCATGAGCTGGTTTTGTTGAGGAGTTGATGGACGGGGAAGATAATGGAAGGTTGTGGTTGTGCTATTGATGGAGTTAGGAGGATGGTGAAGGTGAGGAAGGAGAGAGTTACATGGATGAAACTGTTTCTCATTTTTATTAGTGAGTTTGTTTCGTAATGTTTGATAAGGTTTGGGGTTTTTGGGGGAGACTTTGAGACTTTTATGTGTTTGTGATATTTCTGTTTAGAAGTTTATATAGGAAAAGAATTAGAGAGAGAGGGAGAGTGAAGGGATAGAGATGAAAAGAAAAACAAAATGCAAATAGAAAGAAAAAGGTAAAAGAAACCAATGAACTTTGGGCAAGTGGTGAGAAAGTGATGAGACATGCCACATAGATCGTGTGTGGGTATTATTATCTTATTTGTTCCTAAAATTACATTTCCCCATCATATGTAAAAGTAATATAATTAAATCACAAAGTTGTCTGGGGGAGATTTGATTGATACAGTAAAATTATCCTAGATTTATAAGATTTGAAATAATTATAGTTTAAGTTTTACGTATATTCTTTAGAAAAATTGAAAATTAAATAATTAATATCTCTGAATTATCTAAAATCTCGAGGTTAATATACACATATATATATATTTCCTTCTTCTTTATAATTTTTATTTGTAAATTGACTGATTTAGCAAAAAAACTCATCAAGTTAACCATAAATTGCTTTTATATGTTAACAACCTTAACCATGCATAGCCTCATTCCAAATACATATATAAACACTTCTAAGAGATTATAGTATAATGATTCAGATAATATC